>NW_021025513.1:543368-558131 GCF_004153795.1 Camellia sinensis
TTGCACTGTTTTGTGCATTTCAAATCACTCGCGCTTTCTTGCGCATTGCACTGTTTTGTGCATTTCAAATCACTCGCGCTTTCTTGCGCATTGCACTGTTTTGTGCATTTCAAATCACTCGCGCTTTCTTGCGCATTGCACTGTTTTGTGCATTTCAAATCACTCGCGCTTTCTTGCGCATTGCACTGTTTTGTGCATTTCAAATCACTCGCGCTTTCTTGCGCATTGCACTGTTTTGTGCATTTCAAATCACTCGCGCTTTCTTGCGCATTGCACTGTTTTGTGCATTTCAAATCACTCGCGCTTTCTTGCGCATTGCACTGTTTTGTGCATTTCAAATCACTCGCGCTGTTTAGCGTATCGCACCGTTTAGTGCATTTCAAAATCACTCGCGCTATTTTGCGCATTGCACTGTTTCATGTAGTTTACATTTCGCACATCACTCGCACTGTTTAGTGCATTTCAAAATCACTCGCGCTATTTTGCGCATTGCACTGTTTCATGTAGTTTACATTTCGCACATCACTCGCACTGTTTAGTGCATTTCAAAATCACTCGCGCTATTTTGCGCATTGCACTGTTTCATGTAGTTTACATTTCGCACATCACTCGCACTGTTTAGTGCATTTCAAAATCACTCGCGCTATTTTGCGCATTGCACTGTTTCATGTAGTTTACATTTCGCACATCACTCGCACTGTTTAGTGCATTTCAAAATCACTCGCGCTATTTTGCGCATTGCACTGTTTCATGTAGTTTACATTTCGCACATCACTCGCACTGTTTAGTGCATTTCAAAATCACTCGCGCTATTTTGCGCATTGCACTGTTTCATGTAGTTTACATTTCGCACATCACTCGCACTGTTTAGTGCATTTCAAAATCACTCGCGCTATTTTGCGCATTGCACTGTTTCATGTAGTTTACATTTCGCACATCACTCGCACTGTTTAGTGCATTTCAAAATCACTCGCGCTATTTTGCGCATTGCACTGTTTCATGTAGTTTACATTTCGCACATCACTCGCTTGTGCATTTCAAAATCAATCGCGCTGTTTAGCGTATCGCACTGTTTAGTGCATTTCAAAACAATCACGCTGTTTAGCATATCGCACTGTTTAGTGCATTTCAAATCATTCGCGCTGTTTTGTGCAGGTTCAGGTTCGTGTTATTTTGCGCATCGCACTGTCTTGTGCACTTCCACATTTGTAGTCACTCGCGCTTTCTTGCGCATCGCACTGTTTTGTGCAGCTTAAACTCGCGCTATTTAGCGTATCGCACTGTTTTGTGCAACTTACGTTCGCGCTTTCTTGTGCATCGCATTGTTTTGTGCATTACATTGTATCATTCGCGCTATCTTGTGCATCCCACCTGTACTTGTTAGTGCATTACAATTCATTCGTGCTATTTTGCGCATTGCACTATTTTGCGCACCTTACTTGCATTGTGCATGCATTTCATCGTGCTATCTTGCGTACCTTACCTGCACTTGTTAGTGAATTGCATCACGCTATCTTGCGCACCTTATCTGCATCGCACTATTTTGTGCATTCACCCTACTCGCACTGTTTTGTGCACCTTTAGCTCGCACTGTCTTGTGCACTCACCTGGTCTGGGAGACCTTAAATCCTCTGGTCTAGGAGACTTTAAATCCTGCATCTTTATTCGTACTGTCTTGTGCACTCTCTGGTCTAGGAGACCTTAAATCCTCTAAAGGTGCAATTCCTTTGGTGTTTGTCGTGCCCGAATGACTTCCGGTGGTCTGGTATAGCCACCTGCCTGTGTTTGCGGTGAGTTCCTAGGAGACCAACTGAGACGGTGGAAACTAGAGTTCGAATGGCTTATGCCTAGAACGTAAAGGTTCGGGATTTCCGAGACTAAAGTCTGGTTTAAATACCCAGGGGTATATCCTCGGCTTGAAATCTGTATGGCAGCCCCATAGATTGAGATAGCACGTGTATGCGCCTCAATTCTGCATACTAAACCAACCTAGTCTGTCACCCTGTTGGAGCTGCGACCATAGTCAGGGAGAAAAGTAGTACCTGTGGTTCAACCGAGAAGAAGGGGAAGGTCCCTAGCAGCATGAGGTAGGTCATTGCTAATTGCCCCTGTAAGGTACCTTCATTTCCTAGCTATTACATTGCATTGCATTGCATAAATCCTGAATTATCAAACCGACTTCGTGTAACGTATAAGTCCAATTTTCAAACCGACTTCGCGTAGCTTATAAGTCCAACTATCAAACCGGCTTCGCGTAGCATATAAGTCCAATTATCAAACCAGCTTCGTGTAGTGTATAAGTCCAATTTTCAAACTGGATTCGCGTAGCGTATAAGTTCAATTATCAAACCGACTTTGTGTAGCGTATAAGTCCAATTTTCAAACTGGCTTTGCGTAGCGTATAAGTCCAATTATCAAACTGGCTTCGTGTAGCGTATAAGTCCAATTTTCAAACCAGCTTTGCGTAGCGTATAAGTCCAATTATCAAACCGGCTTCGTGTATCGTATAAGTCCAATTTTCAAACTGGCTTCGCGTAGCGTATAACACCAATTATCAAACCGGCTTCGCGTAGCGAATAAGTCCAATTTTCAAACCGGCTTCAGGTAGCGTATGAGGCCAATTTTCAAATCAGCTTCACGTAGCGTATAAGTCCAATTATCAAACCGACTTCGCGTAGCGTATAAGTCCAATTATCAAAATCGGTTAAGAACAACAGGTGCGCCTGTCTGTTTACACCACCCAAATCAACTTCTCATAGCGTATAAGTCCAATTATCAAAATTGGTTAAGAACAGCAGGTGCGCCTGTATGTTCACACCACCCAAATCAGCTTCGTGTAGCGTATAAGTCCAATTATCAAAATCTTTCTGCATAACATTTTGCATCGTGCCCCTGAACTACGCTGGTTTGATTCCTTGTAAAGGGATACGTAGGCAGCCTGCGGGTGCAACCATTTATTTATCTGTACTTATTTATTTGTCCAAGTCTTCGGCCTTGTCAAAAATGGGTCATCTCTGGGCTTTGACATTCATTCCCGTCACTTATGACTTTCGAGTTCTGCCAAAGAGGGGCGACTGTAGACACCCCATTTTTGACCGACATGAAGACTTAGACGTCATCTATTAAGCGCTCAGTGATTGCGCATGTTGTGCTCGTTCGAGGTTTCGGAGTTCTTGGCTAAGAGCCTCGCCTTCAGACCTCGGGACCCTTTGTACTTTGACTCAATCCGTGGACCAAGTCTTGTTTTCTCTTCCTGGAGAGAGGGAGAGGTCTTGTAGACCATCTCTCAGTGGTCGTAGGCTACTTTTCGTGGTTGTAGGCTACTGTTCCCACTTGGAGACTAGTTTCTGATTTTTGAAGCCGTCGACCGTGCGCCTCGGCTCGGGACCGCTTAACATTCTCCGTTTGGCATTTGGAACACACCTCGTTTCCTCTGTTAAGAGGGACACTGTGGTCCGGGAGACCACTTTTGTGGTTGTACGCCACTTTTGATGCTCGACAGCTAGTTTTCGGGGCTCCCGGCCGCGTATCTTGCCTCCCGAACCCTCGTCCTGTATCCGTTTTCGTTTGTCTTGGGTACGAACCTTACTTTCCTTGTTTGGGAAGTGGTACAAGGGTGGGAGACCAGCTTTTATCCTTGGAGACCACTTTTCTCTCCGCCAGCCGATTTTCTGGTCAGGAAACTGGTTTTCTTGGTATTTGGGCCATATTTTCTGGTTTCCCACGCCACCATTGGCTTGCTTTCAATGTGGAGACCACCAATTCCTTCTGCTGATCACTTTTTTACCTGGGAGAGCACTTTGGGTGGTTGGCTGACCACTAAAAGTAGCAAGCCGACCACCTTTTCTGGTCGGCAGCTTTCTCCCTGTTTTGTCAGACTGAATGGATGCCAGCTGTGCCAGCTGGAGGGCACATACTGTATCCTCCATACACGTGTATGGAGGGATTGCATCCAAGTTTTAGCTTCTCCAAGAAGCTTGAACCTTTTGTTTTTCTCTAAGAGAGGTTCTCCTTCTCCATTCCAGAGGTTCAGAAAAAATTTCCTAAGGCAAGCATATATCTCCTTCTATATTTCTATATTTGGTGCCATAAAGAGTGTTGTTCCTTCACTTTTGCACTACAACTCCTAGCCATACACCACCATATTTGACCTGAGATCCTTGGAGGTGGTTTTTGGGTCATAATAGTTGGTTTTGGGCTGGAGGAATTGCTTTTGTTGTAGTGCTTCAAGGGCAACCCATTTGCTCCTCTTTAAGCTTTGCTTTTTTTATTACACTCTTAGCCATATTTGCATGCTTCTCTTGGCTTAGCATTAAACTACAAAAAGCTTTTTTTTCAGTCCTTAACATGTTTGTTTGAGGCCTTGTTGGTGTTGGGGGTGGTCTACCCCTTCTTAGGCCTTCTTTTGCCTTGTTTTGAGTCATCTCTTTAAGCCTTTGAGCTAATCCTTGCTTGGCCTTTTAGCCACTGAAATCCAGTGGATTTTTAGTGGTTGGCCTGTGGTGTTGAGGTCTTAAATCAGAGAGGGGTGACCCTCTCTCTTTTTGTCTTGTTTACGTGGATTTTTGGCCTATCAAAGGAGCATATATTTTCATACTTTCAAGGCTTGGTTCAGGCACTTTTTGGTGACTTTTAGGACCTGCCTAGACTCTGTCCATGGTTGGTTTGGTCACCCTTGGCATGCTTCTCATATGTGTAGTGTATTCCCATTCATGGCTCATCAAAGTAGCATGTCAATCTAGCATGTTTTAGCTCCATTTCAGTGGATTTTTGGTCATCATTTGACATATCACGGCTCTGTTTTTGGCTGGTTTAGTAACCTCTCACATGCCCAATATGCTTGTAGAGTAAATCTTGTTTACTAGCTTGGTTCGCATGATGTTTTGACTCTTTATTCTAGCACATTTTGGCTTTGCTCCAACATGGTTTTGTTCATATTTTGGGCTGCCTTAGCTCTGTTTTGAGGCCTCTTGGTCGAATGATGCTTGCCATGCATGCTTGTTGTGTAATAGCCTTGACTAGCTTTGAGTTTTAAGGTCTCTTGCATGCTTAATTTGAGATATTTGCATGTTTTGGCATCATTGGGAATGCTATTTTAGAGCATGTAGGGTTGCTATACTTCCATAATTTCCACTTTTTAAGTGCTCTTTAGAGTTATGTTTTTATGCCCTATTTGTGAGCCATTGCAGAAGTCCCATTTTTGTGCCTTTCAAAGCCATCATCCCAACTCATTTTGCTACTATTTTGGCCTGCATAAGGTCTGTTTGGGGTTGGTTTGGTGGTTTGAGCATCGCCTTGCATGCCTCTAGTGTAATATGCTTCACTAGCTTTCGATACTTGAGCCTTTCAACATGCATTGCGTGAGTTGTTTGCATGATTCGAAGTCATTTTGTATGCCATTTCAGTGCTGGAACACATGTCATTGTACTCCATGTTTCATCTTTTCAATGCTCTTGGAGAGTTGTATTTTGAGCCTTAGGCTTGGGTCATTGCATTATACATGTATGTGTGTGTTTTGGCGCCTTGATTTCATTTATCAATGGCCGCTGATTTGGACATGGCTGAGGCCTATTCATTTCGGTTTAAGTCCATTGCACATTGAGTATGTCATGTAGTTCGTAGCATTGAGCATGCCATGTTGTTACATGATTGATCATTGCACTTGTGCATGCCATTTTCATTGCATTATGTATGTTGGTTACCCCGTGCATTGTGCATGTTAGTGTCATAAGCATTGTGTATGCCATATAGTTCATAGCATCGTGTATGCTAGTTTGCATGTTTGCATGATCATCCCTTGCATGCTTGCATGTCCAAGTTGTGTTGCATTAAGTTGCATGATTGAGTCGCATTGAGCATGCCATGTTTGTTGCATTGTGTTTGGAATAGGCGTTAGTCCAAACACGGGAAACGAGGCACATTTCATACTAGAAGTGATGAAACGTACCTTGATTCTCGGCTGCCGACACTCTTGACTATACATGACGGAGTTCTACGCTTTACGTGTTTGTATGTGCATTCATTCCATATTGAGTGTCGCAATTCGGCCCCCCCTTGGCCATCATGCATCGAGATACGTGATTGATGGCCCGAGGGTCGAAACCTACACTCCCATGAGCTTATGTAATGATATGGAGGGTGATTGCGCATACATGTGTTGCAGATGCTTTGCCATGCCCCTTTCTTGCCCTCTGTTGCAGAAAACCAGAAACCCACAGCAAAAACTGGTTGGCCAACCAGATAAAGTGGCTGGCCGACCACTTTTTCTAGTTTTCACCACAAAAAGTGGTCGGCAGGTGGTCTCCAAGGCCAATATCTGGTCGGCAGCCTTCCCACAGGTTCCCTTGGTGGAGTTTCAGCCTTCTGGAGCTTTTTGCAGTGTTTCGAGACCAGTTGCAAACAGAGGCAAATCGAGGCATCGCGATGGATTTTCGCACGAGGATACCAGGCACGCATCCTTCGTCATCCAAAGCAGAGCTGAGGCAACCTACATCATTTTGTTTATATGCTTATCTAATTGCTAACTTAGTTAATTTGTTAATTAGTTAGAGTTGTGTAATAATTAGATGTAGCTTGTTATTCATTCTATTGTGTAATAACTAGTTTAATTAGATTAGCTTAGATTAGCTAGTTGGTTCTGTATTATTCATTCAGACCCTCCGTCGAGAGGGCACAATTGTTGTAAATAAGTGTGCGTGTGTGTGATGCATGTCTTCCAACCCCCATTTCTTTCTCCCTTTTATTTACCAGCTTACGATGGTTAGTTTTAGGGCATGTTTTAATTAGCATCCTTATGCTCGCATGTTTGCATCCATTCATTTGTCTTGCATGCACCGGGCTCGGCACATCATACTAACTGCATTGTATTTCAATTCCTGTTTGAATACATGTATCAAATTGCATTTCACATGACATTTTAGAATAGCCGAGCCTATCTTAGTTGTATTTTGTATGTGTTGCATTAGGCATTCTTGACATAGTGAGGATCATGCATTGATTTCTAACATAGCTTTTGTTTTGGCTCGGAGTACTCGGTAAGTGTTTATGCTTTAGCACCCTTGCATGTGTGTGAGTGACTGCCATGATAGCATGCTTGCCATGAGGCTAACTGCTTATGTGATATAACTGTCTGATTGCCTGTGGGTGAAGGTTGGATTACTTGAATTGGAACAATTCATTGATTGCTAATTTTAAGCCCACTTGAGAGTGGCAAATCACCATGTTTTCTAAGCCCACTTGAGGGTGGCAAAATCCGCATTTTAGCCTACTTGCGAATAGCAAACCGCTTTCAAAAACAACCATGAGATGTTTTGTTCCAACTTAGGCGATCCAGTCTATACTTGTATGCTGTGCCCATCACATAGTAATTCTAGGTTAATAATCGGAATAAGAGCACATGAGTTTTCAAAAACAAGATATCATGTTAGTAAAGGCCGATCTTTGATCGGGCGAGCGGGGGTGCTCATTGCATGACCTTTCCCTCTCGTGCTCAAGTTCTCGAGTCGAGGAAACTTTGGTGATGACTTACATGTGGCCTTAGGCACGAGTCAGGGTTTCCTAAATTTCCCAAAAAAAAAAGATTTAGGTGGCGACTCTGTATCTGGCAAAGCAGTCCATGTTTGGCACTTCTTTACAAAAATCAGTTTTCCAAAACGATTTTTCGGATTTAGACTCTTTGGTGATTTATTGGTCTTGCATTGCACTTTGCAAAACTAGATTCAGAACCGTGACATTTGAGTCCGAACAGTAGTGAGCCCAATGGACAAAACAAGATTTTCCCAGGACGTTCGGGCGCGTCTACACATGCATAGATAGCTTTATGTGTTAGCATGTTTTTCTAGCCTAACTTAGCTTTTGTCCAACATGTTTTGGCCACTGTTTTGACTAGTTTTAGCTCTGCTTTGAGCTGATTTGGTCCTTTGAGGTTTGTATTGTGTGGTTGTAGTGCAATCTCCTTCACAAACTTAATGTTTTAGGCTTTTAAACATGAATTGCAAGAGTTGCTTGCATGTTTTAGTGTCTTTTTGCACTTCATTTCAGCACTGAAATCTCTGCAACCTCCCTCTATTCTTCACTCTTTCATTTGTTTTGAAAGTGGCTTTGAGCCCCTTGTTGGCTTAAGTGTGGAATTGAGACCCTCATGCCTAATGGTTTAATTCCTTCAGGAGTTCATTACCAACAGCATGAGGCCTCTTTCATGCTCAAGGTACTTGTAGTTTAAGCCCTCTTTCCATTAGAGCACACTCACCTTTTGAACTAATCAATTAAAGAATGGATTGGTAAGCTAAAATGTGTAAACGAAATTTGACAAGTAAAAGTGTGCAAGATAAGCATATTGTGTTGCATTGCATGTGTTCAATCGGACGTTATATTGAACACAAGGAAGATTGAAGCATTTCATACTCAAAGTGATGAAATGAGCCAATCATCCTTGTCTCCATTGCCTTTGATCATAGATGATGAGGTGATGGTCTTGAGTCATGTTTTTGTATACAATGAAATTGTACTCCTTGGTTCCTTCGCCATCATGCATTGAAAATGCTTGATTGGTGGTTTTGGATCCAAGTGTGCCATTCCTTTGAGGTTTTAAGATGATAAGGAGGGGCACAGTACAAATAGACCCCTGGAAAAACCTTCTTTTTTCTCTGTTTGTTCTCTGTTGCAGTGTGGTGACTCAGAGCACCAGTGGCCGGCAGTGTCTCACTGATGGCTGGCAGTGCCTCGCTCTTGGCCGAAAAGGCACATTTTTGGTCGGCAGCAACCACCCATGGTCAGCAGGCCACTGGTGTAATCCTCAGCATTGATTTGCTAAGGTGGAGCAGAAATTTTCTGGAGTATGTTCAACCCTGCAAACAGAGCCTCTTGGGAGCAAAACGGAAGGCTTTTTGGGGCGAAAACGGAGTGCATGCATCCTCCAGTTCCCGAAGCAGAGTTGTGGCAGTGTAGTTTTAATCCTTTGCATGTTTATTTAGTTTACATTCATTTTAAATTAATTAGTTTGTTAATTAGTTAAAGTGTTGTAATAATTAGTAATTAGTTTACTAGTTATTCGTTTGGTTTGTAATAATTAGTCTAATTAAACTAATTAGATTAGTTAGCTTAGCTTAGATTAGCTTAGCTATTATTCATTCAGACCCTCCTTCGCAAGGGCGTAATGTTGTAATAAGTGTGCGTGTGTGTGTATGTCTTTCAACCTCACGTCTTTCTCCCTTTATTTAATCGCTTTCGGTGGTTAGATTAGGGACATGTTTCGATTAGCATACCTCATGCTAGCATGTTTGCATCCATTCATTTGTCTTGCATGCACTGAGGCTTGACGCATCATTCAAACTGCATTGCAATTTCAATTCTTCTTTGAATACGTGTTTTATCGCATGTTGTTCAAATCAAATCATATACAATATTAGTAGCCGAACCTATTAATTGCATATTACATGTGTTGCATTAGGCATCTTGTATAGTTTGGATCATGCATTTTTCTAACTAGTTTTTGTTTTGGCTTGGAGTACTTGGTGAGTTTTATGCTTTGGCATCCTTGCATGAGTGTGATTGCCATATTGCCATGTTTCACATGCTTGCCATGGGGCTATGTGCTTACTTGCTAAACTACATAAATGCCTGTGGATTAAAGCTTGTTGTTTGAATTGGACTAATTCAACGAATGCGCATTTTAAAGCCCACTTTGTTGTGGCAAATCATGTTTTAAGCCCACTTAAGGTGGCAAATCCGCATTTTTAAGCTCACTTGAGGGTGGCAAATTCAAACCATTTTCACAAACAAACATGACTTGAAATGTTCCAATTCTTGCGACGTAGTCTATACTTGCTTGTGTGCATCACAAAGTAACGTTAGCTAATAACCGGAATAAGAACACATGAGGTTTATAAGGGTGCTCATTTCATGGCCTTCCCCCTTCGTACCTAAGTTCCCGAGCCGAGGCAACTTTGGTGATGACGGGCACGTCGCCTTTGGCACGAGTCAGGGTTTCCTAAATTTTTCAAAAACAAAATATTTAGGTGACGACTCTGTAATTTGGCAAAGTAGTCCAATTTTGGTATTATTTGATTGAACATCAATTTTGCAAAATAATTTGCCAGATTCGGACACTTTGGTGATTATCAGTTTCACATTGCACTTGTGAGACTACATTCAGAACCGCAGGAGTCCGAACTGTGAGGCCTTTCTTTTCAAACCCTTTCCAAAAGGTGGGGGCGCGGAAAAAGGCGAGCCTACAGGCCCCAATTCATAACAATCATAACGCGTAGCTGAACTGTAATCCCCATTGAAAACTGTTTTCAAACCTCACTGATATTAACCATCCTGTACAGTCTCATTGTTAAACACATATCAAGTAATAAGAACCAAAACACTCCTATGAGGAGGTAGGGTTACCCTGTCCTAATTTTTTTGGCATGATCTAGGCTGCAATATTTCACACAATGAGTTTCACGAAATCCTACAAACAGGTGGCATCATATCCTAATTTGGAATAGTCACTATAGTTTCACTATATGCAACTAGATTGAATAGTTAAGAGGGTACCTTGGCAAGATTACCTAATATACCTCTCACACCTAACACCGAGAAGTGAAAGGAGGATCAAAGGGTACAACGGTAGTCGAGATCTAAGGGTTGAGTTCCCAACATGGCAAAGCCCATGAACAGTCAGCCTTTTGGAAAGCCTTTCGGGCGAGCCTCCGACAAACCGTCCAGGAATAGCAATTGACAAACACAGTGACTTAAGCGCACCAATGCAAATGCAAAGAAACATATAAGTGTAAATAAAAAGTGACATCATAAGTTTCAAGTCAAGTTCTCTAAATCCCCAGCAGAGTCGCTAGAAACTATTGCTTGACTTTCCACGCTCCTTTCAGAAGGCGAATAGCCCTACAGTTCAGACTCCATTTGGGGTTCTAAATCTGATTTCACAAGTGCAATGTGAAATAGTGGAAACACAAAAAGAGTTCAAATCCGGCAATTCTTTTTTGAAAAAAAATGATGTTTGAATCAAATACCAAAAATGGACTGCTTTGCCAGATTTTAGAGTCACCACCTAAATATTTTTAGGAAATTTAGGAAACCCGAGACTCGTGCTAAAGGCCATTAGTCTGTCATCACCAAAGTGTCTTGGCTCGGGAACTTAGGTACGAGAGGGGAAGGTCATGAACTGAGCACCCCCATCGCCCGATCAAAGATCGGCCTTTACTAATCATGATGTGTCTCTTATTTACATCATATGCTCTTATTCCGATATATTAGCTACATTACTATGTGACGCACACACAAATATTGATTAATTCACAAGAATTGGAACACCTTGATTTCATGCATTGTTTGAAAAGAGTTTGTGCATTTACCACTTGGGAAAGTGGGCTTGAAACGGACATTTAATCAAATTGCCCCAATTCAAGCAATTGGCCTTCATCCATAGGCATTCAAGCAATTATATCATTCAAGCAATTAGCCTCATGGCAAGCATGTTAGACTTGGCAACACAAACATCCGATGCAAAATGCTAAGACATAAAATCTCATCTAGTACTCCGAGCCAAAAAGGTGAAAGATTTAGCAAAATATGCATGTTCCTAATTCTGCAATTATGGCTAATGCAACACACACATTATGTATTTTATAGGCTCAACTATGAACATGGCATATGATTTCATTCAAGACATGCGATAAGGCACGTATTCAAGCAATGAATTTAAACATTTGGTTAGTATGATGAGTCGAATCTCAGATGTATGCAAGACAAATAGATGCAAGGCATAAGAATGCTAATGAAACGTGCTCTATACTAACCATCGTAAGCGAATAAATAAAAGGAAAAATGATGTGGGGTTGGAAGACATACACATTATTACAACATTTGACAACATTTGATCCCTCACGCAGGAGGGTGCGAATCAATGTCCGAAAATCCAAATTAACTAACTATTACAAAACTGGGTGAATAATAAAATAGGTTGAGCTAAGTAACTACTTTATTACAACAATTTAACTAACTATACCAATTAACTAAGCTAATGGCTACAACAATACTAATTTACAATAAGATTAATTTACAACTACAAAAATTATAACACTAATGAAATAATTAATCGCATTCGACAAATGCGTAAGTGAAGATGGATGGAGGTTACATGCACAGCGCCTGAGAGCTCCTCTGTCTGTCCAAACCAACTTTGTTTCGCCTTCAGCCACTGCTCTATTTTCCTACAAAACTGCACTATTAGATACACACTGAGGGCCGGCCGTGCATCAATGATGGCCGGCTGGGTCTACAAATGGCCGGTCGTGCATCCATTTGGTGCTAAACTCTATTTTTTGTGTTCTGAGGTGAATTAGTGCAGACAAAGTACTCTGTTTTTGTGTTCTGAGGTGAATCAGTGCAGACAGAGTATTCTCAAGCTCTGTTTGTCCCATCTTCCTGCTCTATTTGTCCCATCTTCTTTCTCTGTCATGGGAAAACCTCGAGAGAAGATTGAAATTGATTTCGAAACCATCAATGAGTAAATTGATTGCTTGATGATCTCGGATACAATTTTGGACAAAAATCAATGAATGCAATGAATAAGACCACCCCTCTCTCTTGTCATGGAGTGAGCTCAAAAAGGGACGTTGCAACGCTTCAAGAATCATCAAAATGTCATGAATTAGCACATGACGACTCTTGACACAAGGAACTTGGCATAACGTCCGGCCAAGCTCAAGCTATTTTAATCCATTTTCTTTCTATGGGTAAGTTTTAAGCCAATTTTATGAAGCACTTCCATTCTTTAGTCCATTTGTCAACGGTGATGTTAAAGTCCTCTAAACAAGAAGTAATGTCAAATGTGAGGTTCTTCAAAATCATGAGAGAGAGACTATACCATTGGCAATGAATCTTCGAAAAGATTTAGCTATTAAGTAGGAGTATTTCTTACATGTTTTGAGTAACCTCGATCATTTGAAATCATTCTCAAGAATGAAAGAGATGGATGGTGGATTGATTGTTAAAATTAGACTTTTAAACATGGAAATAAGTAAAGAAAAGCTTGTAAGAACATGTAACAAGTTATGTACGCAAACTTATGAGACAACAAATGAACTTTACAAAGCTCAAACTAATTAAACAAGTTAGAACAGCCCCAAAAAAGCCATGAATAAATGAAAAACATAGGCTAAAATGCATGAAAAGAAGCCTAAAAAGCTAAACAACAAAGAGAAGAATCAAGACTAGTAAGCAAGAAAAAGGAGGGGTGGCTAAGCCCTCCACTTTTGAAACCTCAAAACATGATTTTTAGCCCTTTTAAAACTCTAAAAGTCAGTGTAGATATCAAAGAAAAAGCGTGAAAAAGTAGGGGTTTGAGCTATAGGTAAAGGTATAGAAAGAGAAAACTCTCTCTATCCTTTTGGTAACTCTTCAAACTCAAACTTAAACACTTCAAATATGTTCAAAACAACACAAAACAATAAGAATTATGTAGCAAATGAAAGAAATGAAAGCAAGAGAGAAGATAACAAGCTTATACCTACCAAAGGAGTATGCTTGTTGTTTGTGATCCAAGCTTAGTCTCAACCCACTCTCAAGCTTGAATTATGCTTCTCTAAGATCAGCCAAGGCTGTCAAGTGGTGAGACAAGGTTGTGTATGGTGTATGGAGATGATACAAGGAAGCTGGGTTAGCTCAAAGGTTGCTTACTAAGGAAAAAGGTGAAGGGAGGAGCTCTCAAGGTGTATATAGGCTTTTTAAATTTTGTTCAACCCTCAAAACAATAACACAACTTTGTTTTTATACAATTTGAGCTCAAAAGGTGATAAATATCTTCAAAAGTGGATAGCTGGCAGCCTCCCGTCCAAAATAGTGCTTTTCGCCACCAAGGGCCGGCCGGCCATTCATAGCCACGCCTTGTCATCACTGATGTCTGACCGGGCTTTGATGCCCTCCCCTGTTTTTTAGTTCAAACCCAGCTCAGGGTGGAAAAAAATCAAAAAATACGACTCAGAGGTTCAAACAAGGTAAACGTAAAAGATTTGAGGTTATTTTGAGAGCCTGACTAAATCCGAATCGCTGTGAATTCAAAGCACACAATTCAACTTTCATCATCGAGTGTATCAAACCAAGCACCTAAGTCTTGCGGGTGGTCAAAATGGGGTGTCTACATTTAGTATAGGGCATCACGTTTCATTAGCACTCTTATGCTCTGCATCTATTGTCTTGCATGCATCCAAGGCTCAGCTCATCATGCTAAGTCAAATGTTCAAACTCATTACTTGAATACGTGCTCTCTTGGATGTCTTGAATGCAATCATATGCCATGCTGATAGCCGAGCCTATAAAATACATAATGTGTGCGTTGCATTAGTCATATTGCATAAGTTAGGAACATGCATGTTTTTCTAACTCTTACCCCTGTTTTGGCTCGGAGTACTAGGTGAGCTTTTCATGGCTTTAGCATTTTGCATCGAATGTATGTGTTACCATATCCAAAGCATGAATACCATGAGGCTAATTTCTTAAATGATATAATTGCTTGAATGCCTATGGATGAAGGCTAGTTGCTTGAATTGGGATGGCTAGATTAATGTCCATTTTAGCCCACTTTTTCAAGTGGCAAATTCACAAAACAATTTCGAAACAAAACATGAGATCTGGTGTTCCAATTCTTGCAAACTAGTATATACCTTGTGTGTGCATCACATAGTAAAAATAGCTAATAAATCAAAACAAGAGCATATAATGTAAATAAGAAACACATCATGATTAGTAGAGGCTGATCTT
>NW_021025513.1:560355-591488 GCF_004153795.1 Camellia sinensis
AAGTCAAGAACTGGAGAGGGACGGAGTTGCTGAAACTGTGGAAAGAAGGGACATTGAAAGGGAGATTGCCTGACATTGAATAAGAACAAAGGTGATCAAAATCAGAAGTCTACTAATGCTGCAACGGAGGAGATTTATTATGCTTTGATCTTGAGTATTGACAGCCCTCTTGAATCTTGGATTTTAGATTTTGGGGCATCATTCCATTCTACTTCATAGAGGGAAATCATAGACAATTACATTGGTGGTGATATCAGGAAGGTTTATCTGGTTGATAAGGAACCTTTGAAGATTGTGGGTAAAGGGGATGTAACAATCAGGTTGCCAAACGGATCTGGTTGGAAGATACAGAATGTCAGACATGTGCCTGGTTTAAAAAGAAGCTTGATTTCTGTTGGACAACTTAATGATGAAGGTCATGTTGTAACCTTCATGGCTGGTTTGTAGAAAATCACCAAAGGAACCATGGTTGTTGCTTGTGGTAAAAAAGAATGCACCCTTTACATGACTACAAACAATAGGGATGCAATAGCAGTTGCTGGTGAGAAGGAAGACTCAAATCTGTGGCACCAAAGGCTTGGGCATATAAGTCAAAAAGGGATGAAGGTACTTGCATCTAAGGGGAAACTGTCAGATTTGAAATCGATAGACATTGACTTTTGTGAGGATTGCATCTTCGGCAAACAAAAGAGTTTTAGTTTTTCAAAGGATGGCAGGAAACCGAAGTCAGAAAAGTTGGAGTTGGTTCATACAGGTGTATGGGGACCTGCACCAATTGCATCTCTTGGAGGATCATCATGCTGTGTTATCTTTTTTGACGACTCAACAATAAAGGTATTGGTTTATTTTCTAAAACATAAATCTAAAGTTTACACTACTTTTAAGAAGTGGAAAGCCTTGGCGGAAACTGAAACAGATTTGAAAATTAAATGCTTGAGATTAGCTAAAAGAGGGGAATATGAGGACAATGAGTTCAAGAAATATTGTGCGAAAAGTGGAATTAGAATGGAGACGACTGTTCAAATGACACCTCAACAGAGTGGCGTTGCATAACGTATAAATAGAACTCTGAATGAACGTGCTAGAAGTATGAAGATACATGCTGGATTACCAAAGATGTTTTGGGCAGATGTAGTTAACACTACAGCATATCTGATTGGATGAAGAGTTACCAGAAGAAGCTTGGAGCGGTAAAGAGGTAAATCTTTCTTTTTTGAAGGTATTTGGCTGTGTTTCATATGGGTTTATAAATTCTGCTGATAGAAGTAAACTTGATCCGAAATTTATTAATTGTACTTTTATTGGTATGGCATTGATCAATTTGGTTAACAATTTTGGGTTGATAAAAATCAAAAAATAATTAGAAGTAGAGATGTCATATTTAATGAGAAAGTAATGTATAAAGATACGGATAAGTCTGCATCTGAATTTGAATCTGTTACTTGTCATAAGCATGTTGAGTTAGAGGAGATTAGTGAGGGTGATTTGAATAGTAGGATTCAGAATAATCCTAAAAATCATATTCCACAAACTGAGCCACATACTCCTACTCCTAAGTTGAGATGGTCAAAAAGTGAGTCTAAACCTACACAGTGTTAGTCTTCATCTTTACATTATTTTTTGTTGTCTGATTGGGGTGAACCCGAAAGTTATGATGAGGCTTTGGAGGTTGATGATTCAATTAAGTGGGAGTCAGCTATGCAGGATGAAATGGATTCACTCATGGCAAACTAGACATGGGAGTTGACTGAATTACCAGTAGGTAAGAAAGTTTTGCACAACAAGTGGGTTTATAGGGTTAAACGGGAACATGATGGAAGTAAACACTATAAGGCCAAATTGGTTGCAAAGGGATTTCAACAAAAGGAAGGGGTTGACTACATTGAAATTTTCTCTCCAGTTGTGAAGTTGACCACTATCAGATTGGTGCTGGGAATTGTGGTTACTGAAGATTTGCATCTTGAGCTGATGGATGTGAAGTCGGCTTTTCTCTATAGTGATTTGGAAGAGGAAATTTACATAAAGCAACCACAAGGTTTCTTGGCAGGTGGCAAAGAGGAGTTTGTATGCAAACTTTGAAAAAGCTTGTATGGTTTGAAACAGGCCCCAAGGCAGTGGTACAAGAAGTTTGTTGGGTTTATGTGTAGCAGCAGTTTTACATGACGTCAAGCAGATCATTGCTGTTATTTCAAGAGGTTTGACAAAAGTTATATTATTTTGCTCATATATGGTGATTATATGCTTATCGCAGGATCTAGCATTGAAGAGATAAAAAGATTGAAAAAAATTTTGTCCAACCAATTTGAGATAAAGGACCTTGGAGTTGCAAACAAATCCTTGGTGTGAGGATTCACAGAGACAAGGTAAATGGTACTTTGAAGTTGTCACAAACTGAGTATGTCAAGAAAGTTCTCAAGGGGTTTAGCATGGATGGTGCAAAACCAGTGAGCACTCCATTGGCGAGCCACTTCAAACTTACCAAAGAGTAGTCTCCAAAGACTGAATAAGAGCAAGCTTACATGGAACGTGTTCTATATGCTTCAACTATCGGTAGCATAATGTATGTTATGGTTTGTACTAGACCAGACATTGCACATGCAGTGGGAGTGGTTAGTAGGTACATGAGTAATCCTGGCAAGTAGCATTGGGAGGCAGTGAAGTGGATCCTTAGATACTTGAGTGGTACCACAGATATGGCACGTTGTTTCAGACGAACCGGCATCGAGTTACATGGTTATATTGATGCAAACTTGGCTAGTGATATGGATAATAGAAAGAGTACTACTGGTTATGTTTATACATTGGGTTTTACAACAATGAGTTGGATTTCACAACTATAGAAGATTGTGGCCCTTTCTACAACAGAGGCTGAGTATGTTTCTATTACTGAAGCTGGGAAGGAGATGACTTGGTTAGAGAATTTCCTAGCAGAGTTGGGTAAGACGCAGGAGATGAGTATTTTGCATAGTGACATTTAGAGTGCTATTCATCTAGCAAAGAAATTGGCTTTTCATTGTAGAACGAAACACATTTAGCTGCGATACCATTTTATTCATTTACTTGTAGATGTTGGAGTCTTATCTCTTGAGAAGATCCAAGGCAATAAGAATCCAGTAGATATGTTGACCAAGACAGTCACCATTGACAAGCTGAAACTGAAGTTGTGCAACTTCAATTGGCCTTCAAAATTGATGAAGGAAGATCGAGTTGTTGCGGCGTTCTTCTATGTGATGAAGAGCTTGTGTTATCAAGTTCCAAGTGGGAGATTATTGGATCGATGGACCCTGATAAGTGCTGTTCACTCAACCCTACCATTCACTCAAACACTGGGTCCAATGGGGGGTTTGGAAGACCCTCTCCCCAAGGGGGAAGCAGGGTCTAGGGGGGTCCAGGGGGTTTGGGTACTTTCATAATTCCCATGTTGCTTCCACGTAAGCCTAATTTTATACTTATAAATAGATGAAGGGCGCCTCTTTTAGGTGAAGAAAGTTGTATTTTTCTGATCATAATAAAAACCGCAGCAGCCGTGGAGCCCTATTCTAGGGTGAACCACATAAATCCTTGTGTTCTTGTGTGTGTGATTTGTTTGATTTGTTTTTTCTTCCTTGGTTATTATTTTGTGTCTCACCGATCTTGGTTAGGAAGGGTCAATTCCTAACAGTTCATCATGGGCTCTATTTCGATAATTCGAATAGTTCATTTTTTAGGGTATATGAAATAGAATATATCTGTAAAAAATAAAATTGATTGGACATCGATAACTTTTTCATCTAATTACATTTGTAATTTGAAAAATGAATGTGATTTTGTGTATAAAACTGAATACAAATGTACTTATAGTAAAGGGCTATCGATATTGATTAATTTTAATTTTTTTATAAATATATTCTATTCAATATACCCTAAAAATTGAATGATTTGGATTATCAAAAAAAGGCCTGAAATGTGCCTAATTAGCCACACAACAGTGACTGTTGTGTCTTATGCACAACAGCTACCCATCTTCCTTAAAATTTGGCAATATTTGTCATTCCGTTAGCATTTAACAAAATTAATCCATTGGCTAGAGCTCTTAAACTGTACTAAGAGGTTAAAATTTTGATTATTTCCACCTGTGTGAGGGTCCGTATTACCTTTGCAGTCGTTTGGGGTATCTCTCTCCTCCAAGAGTTTATTTGTGGTTATCTATGCTATAATTGTTGCTTCAAACAACATCAATGTATTGAGATACAATGTAATTTTTTTTAAAGGGTAATTACACTGATGGTCCTCAAAGCATACATTATGTTATATTTTAAATCCCAATATTTTAATTGTTCTACTTCGTGTCTCAAAGTATGTGATATGTTACACTGTAATTTTTTATGTCAACACCGTTCAAAATGAGTTTAAAAAAAACTAAATAAAAAAAGAAGAAGAAGAAGAAATATTTATAAAATTTTACATGAAATTAGAACAAAATTAAAATGATCAATAATGAAGAGCCTAATAGGTTTGACTTGGTGATGCTAGACTTTATAAAGAAATTTTTTTTTTTATTAATTTGATGTGTCTAAATAACATAATAATATTTTGTTAAAAAAATAAAATAATAATATTAGGTTGTTTTACAATACTCTCTTCTTCTTCTTCTTCTTCTTTTCGTTTTTTTTTTTTTTTGAGCATATATCATATGTCATCTGCATCATAAATATTATAATTAAATCACTTTTATACTCAAAATTAAAAATAATATAATGGATCATGATCAAATATCACTTATGACATAACTAAGATTTTTTTAGTCATAATCAAAATAATAATTACAATAAGTTATAACACTACAACAAATTAAGGTTTTAAAAACAAAAATTTAGAGATAAAATTACTTTTTAGATACGTAATATTTTTTTTTCTCAAATATAGCATTCATGTATTTTTAGAGATAAAATTAGACATTTAGTGAAAAATTATTATCTTTGTGGGACCAAAGTAATAAATCTTTTTGTGACCAATTTTTTGTCCCTAAAAATGCATCTATTAGCAACAATTTAAAAATTTTGTTGCTAAAAGTTCTTTTTTTCTGAACTTTTTGAATTGGCCTTTTCGTGACTATTCTCGTGACAACACAAATTGGTCCCTAAATTTTTTTACAACAAAATTTTTATATTTTGGGACAAAAATTTGATATATAAAACTCTTATTTACTGTAGTATAACCAACATCACAACATAACCAAGGGTCAAATCCAAAGACCAATTAAGGCATAATCAAATACCTCTTCAGGCATAACTAAAATAAAACAAGTGGTATGTTGTTCTTGTGTTTCTCCCCCAATCTTAGGGGGCGTAGTGGTATGTTATGTTGGTTATGTATTCGTTTAATTATTTGTTGTTGGGTGTGCCTGGGGTATGCCCCTTGTAAACTTGTAAATATCATTGTCTTTATTTTATGACTTACTTACCCAAAAAAAAATAAAACAAGTGACTATAATCAAATTATAATTAATATTGTAATTCATAGTCAAGTTACAACTAATACCAGCACAAGTAATAACCAAAAACCACAAAAATCATAACTAGACATGTGTATTATAGAATTTTCCCAACTAACACGCACTTACACTAATATATACCTCTTAACTTGTCCACTAGTGATTTTGATATAGTTTGAGGGTTATTCATATGGAGACCCTCTAAATTATTGAAAAGTATCACTTTAATCCTTAAACTATGAAAGTGTACAAATGGACTCCCTAAATTATTGTGAAATGTCACTTTGCCCCATAAACTATAAAAACGTACAAATAGACCTCTTAAACTATAAAAATCGTACAAATTGGACTCCTAACAAAAAGAGTCTGAATGAAGCACACCAATAGTCTATAAAAACTATACAAGTTAGGCCTCTAATGAAAGGGACACCAATAGCTTAGGGGGTCTATTTATACACTTTTATAATTTAAGGGATAAAGTAATACTTCACAATAGTTTAGGGGTTAAAATAATAATTTTTTAATAGTTTAGAAGGTCATGGTGTAAATAATCCTTGCTGTAATTATTGGTTGTATTTCCATATTATTTGATAAAACTTTTCTATTTTGCTAATAAATGCAAGAGACAAAACAATACAAAGGTATCTTCGACCAAGGAATAGAAGTTGCATTTTTTTATTTTTTTTATTTTTTTTTGAGCCTTTAGACCTTGACCCTTTCTGTGCCTTGTTTTGGATCAAAACTTGGTGCCTGGAACTTGTGGGGACCTATCGGCCACCACCAGAGACTGTAGGCCATGGCTTGTGCTTGTCGGCCATTGGTGTGGCCGGTTGGCCACCAGTCTCTTTTTTTAGATATTTGTAGATATTTGTTGCCAATTGTGCCAGCTATTAGCACATTGAGTTACATCTTCCTACACGTGTATGGTAGGATGTTTCTAAGCTCAAGGCATGTTTTTCTATATATAGGGGGTTCCTCCCCCATTTTTGAGGGTTAGAAAATTCATAGCAAAAATCTCTCTCTCTCTCTCCCCCTCTCCCCCTCTCTCTCTAGATTTCTCTCTCTCTCTCTCTTATAATTTTGTGCCTAAGTGCTTGTTTTCTTTACATTTTTGCATACACATCCTAAATCAAATACTTTTACCTTTGAGTTGAGGTTATTTGGGGTCATCTTGGAGCCCTTGAAGGTGATTTTAGCTTGTTCTTGTGCCTAGAATTCCCTTTTGCTTCAAGAGGTAGTATACTTGTCTTGTTTACTTTATTTTGCAAGCTTGTTTTGCCATCTTTTCTCACTATTTTGGGGCTGGTTTTGAGCTAAGAAAAACTCAGTTTTTGTGGCCTAAAAGTGCTGGTTCGAGCCCTTTTTAAGTTAGGGTTCACCCTTCTTGTTTGTTAGTTTGTAAAGCTTTGTGCCTTTATTCATTACTTTCAAATCAACTTTTTTGGGCCTTTTAACCACAGAATTTCAGAGGGTTTTTAGTGGTAAAAAACTTATTTTGAAGTCCAAAATTGGAGGGGTTGGCCTCCCCTCCTTGTGTCTTGTTTGCATGCCTAGATAACTCCATGTATTAGCTTATTGTTTTAGCTTTTTGTGATTTAAGTCCAGCATGTGTTAGACCATATTTACTATTGTTTTACCTCTGTTTTTGGTTATTCGTTTTATTTGAGCCTTGTATGGCATGGTTGTAGTGTTAATTCCTTCACTAGCTTAGTGTTTTAGGCTTTATGTTTTCCAACCCCACGTCTTTCTCCCTTTTACTTAATCGCTTTTGATGGTTAGATTAGAGACATATTTTGATTAGCATATTGCATGCTTGCATCCTTTCATTCATATTGCATGCACCGAGGCTTGGTGCATCATTCAAACTGCATCGTCATTTCAATATCTTATTTGAATACGTGTTTAATCGCATGTTGTTATCAAATCAATCATATGCCATATTAGTAGCCGAGCCTGTTAATTGCATTATTGCATGTGTTGCATTAGGCATCTTGCATAGTTAGGATCATGCATCTTTCTAGCTAGTTTCTTTTTTTATGCTTGGAGTACTAGGTGAGTTTTTATGCTTTAGCATACTTCCATAAGTGTGAATGCTGCCATCAGTAGCATGCTTGCCATGAGGCTATGTACTTAAATGCTAAACCGCATGAATGCCTGTGAATGAAAGCTTGTTGTTTGAATTGGAATGATTCAACAAATGTATGTTTTAAGCCCACTTTGTTGAGTGGAAAATCATGTTTTAAGCCCACTATGTTTGGTGGCAAATCCGCATCTTTAAGCCCACTTGAGGTGGCAAATTCAAACTATTTTTGCAAACAAATATGAGTTGAATTGTTTCAAATTGAGCAAACTAGTCTATACTTGCTTGTGCGCATCACCTAGTAAAGCTAGTTTAATAACCGAAATGAGAACACATAATGTTTATAAAAAATCATATCATGATTAGTAGAGGCCGATCTTTGATCGGGCGAGCGGGGGTGCTCAATTCATGACCTTCCCCTCTCGTACCTAAGTTCCCGAGCGGAGTTAACTTTGGTGATGACGAACACGTGGCTGTGGCTCGACTTTTTCGCGCCCCCTTTTCGGAGAGCTCGAATTGGTCCTACAGTTCAGACTCTACATGTCATGGTTCTGAATCTAATCTCACAAAGTTCAATGTGAAACTGATAAACATCAATGAGTCCAATCCAGCAAATCATTTTGAAAAATCGATTTTGAATCAAATAATGCCAAAACTGTATTGCTTTGTCAGATCACAGAGTCGCCACCTAAATATTTTATTTTGGAAAAATTTAGGAAACCCTAACTCGTGCCAAAGGCCACACGTCCGTCATTACCAAAGTTGCCTCGGCTCGGGAACTTGGGTACGAGGGGGGAAGGTCATGAAATGAGCACCCCCGTTCACTCGATCAAAGGATCGGCCTCTATTAATCACGATATGTTGTTTTATAAACCTCATGTGTTCTTATTCTGGTTATTAGCTAACTTTACTATGTGACGCACACAAGAAAGTATAGACTAAGTCGCAAGACTTGGAACGACTTCAACTCATGTTTATTTTTGAAAATGGTTTGAATTTGCCACCCTCAGGTGGGCTAAAACGCGAATTTGCCACCTCAAGTGAGCTTAAAACATGATTTGTCACTTCGCAAAGTGGACTTAAAACATACATTCATTGAACTGTTTCAATTCAAGGAAGAAAGCCTTCACCCACAGGCATTCATACAGTTTAGCATTTAAGCAAATAACCTCATGGAAAGCATACAAAACATGGCATCACTCACACTCATGCAAGTATGCTAAAGCATAAAGACTCACCGAGTACTCCAAGCCAAAGCAAAAAAAAAAACTAGTTAGAAAAATGCATGATCCTAACTATATAAGATGTCTAATGCAACACATGCAACATGAAATTAATAGGCTTGGCTACTAATATGACATATGATCGATTTGAACAACATGCTTTTAAACACGTATTCAAAAAAGTGTATTGAAATGACGATGCAATTTGAATGATGCGCCGAGCCTCGGTGCATGCAAGACAAACTAATGATGCAAACATGCAAGCATAAGGTATGCTAATTGAAAATGTCCCTAATCTAACCATTGAAAGCGGATAAATAAAAAGGAGAAAGACGTGGGGTTGGAAGACATGCACACACGCACGCACACTTATTACAACATTGTGTCCTCGCGAAGGAGGATCCAAAAGCTAAGCTAATCAAACTAATCTAATTAAACTAATTAGACTAATTGTTACAAACCAAATGAAGAAATAGCTAAGCTAAGCTACTTAATTATTACAACACTTAACTGATTAGCAAACTAATTAATTAAATTACAAAACCAATGTACACTAACTAAACATTTAGAGCACTGAACTACGCTGCCTCAACTCTGCTTTAGGAAATGTAGGATGCATGCACTCGGTTTTCGCCCCGAAAAGCCTTCCGGTTTGCTCTTGAGAGGCTCTGTTTGTAGGGTTGACCATACTCCAAGAATTTTCTGCTCCACCTTACCAATTCAATGCTGAGGACTGCGCCAGTGGCCCGCCGGCTATGGATGCTTGATGCCGGCCATCTGCCGGCCAAGAATGAGGCACTACTGGCCACCAATGAGCCACTGGTGCTTTGAGTCACCACATTGCAACAGAGCACAAACAAAGGAAAAATGAGGGTTTTCCAAGGATATGTTTGTACTGTGCCCCTCCTTGTCATCTCAAAACATCAAAGGAGTGGCACTCTTGGATCCAAAACCACCAATCATGCATTTTCAATGCACGATGGCCAAAAATCCAAGTTGTACACTTTCAATAAATGCACAAAAACAAGACTCTAGACCACTACCTTGTCATGGATGTTCAAAGGCAATGGAGACTAAGGAGATTGGCTCATTTCATCACTTTGAGTATGAAATGCTCCAATCTACCTTGTGTTCAATATAATATCCAATTGAACACATGCAATGTAAATTTGCTCATGGATAGGAAGTGGGTTGGTAGTAACATTGGGGTCTTGAGGTGGAGTTATTATCGGGTTGATGAGATTCTGAACCTCATGACGAAAATGATAGCAACGATCGGAGCCATGACCGCGCTATTGATGGTACACACAGTACTTAGTGGGTTATGTCTAGTAGGGAGTAGGAGTGGGTCAAGCAGAGGTTGAGGATCAAGGGCTTTGAGATACCCTCTTTCCTTCAGGATTTTTAGTGCGCTGGTTAAGCTCATATAAAGGGGGGTGAAAGTTCTACCCTGAGTTCGAGCTGGGCTGGCTGTTTGTGGGTTGGCCTTGGCAAAAGGGTTGGTAGTTTTAGGATTCATGATGGCAAGGATATTAATTTCAGTGGGTTTGGGAATAGCATTGGTACTTCCGGAAAACACCCTCCTTGTTGGTTCACTTGTTCTAGGAATAATCCCTCTGTTAAATGCACTCTCAATTTGAACCCCTAATTCATGCAAAGTTTTGAAAGTGAATAGTGGAGCAACTATTAACTTCTGTAACATACCAGGCTTAAGGTTCTGCACCACTATCCGCACTTGGTCTCTCTCAGAAGGCCGATCTGTCATTTGTGTTGCCTTTGCTCTCCACCTTGTAACAAATTCCACAAAAGGTTCGGTAGGATTCTGGTGGGTTGCTTCAAGCTCTTGAGTGGTCATTTCAACTTGGGTGTTGTAAGAATGCTGATCAACAAATGCCTCCGCTAATTCTTTCCAGTTCTGCTTCACTGCATCCTCCAACCTGGCGTACCAAATGGCTGCTATACCCGACAGGGTTATTCCATACAGAGAGAGTTTCTGAGGCTTAGTCAAATCCATCGATTTTAGAACATGCAAGAAAATTCGAATACGTACCTTAAGATCTCCAGACCAGTTGAAATGGTCAACATGTGGCGTTTTGAATATGTCTGGGAGTCTTACGGCAGCCTTCGTGTACCCATCCTCAATGTCGGGAATAGAGTTAATTCCCTGTGCATTTTTTAACTGCTTCTCAAGGTTAGTAATTTTTAACGAGATCGGGTTGAGATTGTCAATATCAAGCGGATAAAGCCCCTCATTAGGCTGCACCAAGGGTCTGAAAACTCGAGTTTGGGCCAACCCTTCTTGGGGATCTGGACTCTGCAAATCTTCAGCTGGTGGAGGTGGGTCAAACTTTGGCTGGGGATCCGGGATTGGATGTGTAGTAGATGCCCCAGATGGGCATTGCATTTTAGCATTTGTCTCATCCTGCATGGCAATTCCCTAGTTTAATGCCGCTATCATAGCTACAACTTCTTTCGGACTTTGAGCCATCATAGGCCTATCAAGTTGGCCATCAGGGAAACGGGTGGGTGTAAGCTAAGAGCTGGCTAATAAGGATTTCGACCCGGTTATACTTTATGTGTCTGAACTGGATTAGTTTAGATAGGTTTGATTGGATTGGGCTTTTTTAGAATTGATTTTTTGGTATTGGATGGATCTTTTCTCAGCTGGCCTTTTGGGGGTCAGATAGACTGGACCTTTGCCGAATAGGTTTTTTTTTCTGGTATTGGATTGACTATGATGGGTTAAGGCAAGTATTGCTCCTTCTCTGGCTCAGACAAACCTAGCATTAAAAACAAAATGCTCCATCAGATCAGGATACTGGATATGCCAGTCAAAGCAAAGCAAGATACAATTTTTGGACCTTGGTTCCAATTTTGCTGAACATTCACCCATATTAAACACAAACCCCTAGATTTCGATTTCGATCTAAATTTAGATTCTGATATGATCCTCTAGTTTGAAAGGAATTGCCTCAAGATTAAGACTCTCCCAGGATTGCATCATACATTCCCAAAGATTCTCACATTTTGCACAAAAGCACTCAAAAACACTCCTATTAGAGGTTTAGGGTTTCCTTGTCCTAGTTTTGGAGTGATCTACAGCTCTACTATTGAAACAATGCTGTATCACATCATCCTGCATATGGGAGAGTATCCTATCCTAAGTTGGAACAGTAACTATGGCTTTACTATATGCAGCTAGGCCAAATGGTCAAAAAGGATGCCTCAACAAGACTACCTAATATACATCTCACACCTAACACTGAGAAGTGAAAGGAGGATCATCCGGTATAGCAGTAGCCCAGATCCAAGGGTTGTGTTCCCATCGTGGCAGAGCCCGCGACTGATTAGCCTTTTGGCAAGCTTTTAGGCAAGCCTCCGGCAAACCGTCCAGGAATAGCAGATGGCAAACACAGTGACTTAGGCGCACTGATGCAAATGCAATGCAAAGAAACATATAAGTGTAAATAAAATTTCATATTATGAGTTCGAGTCAAGTTCTCTAAGTCCCCAACAGAGTCGCCAGAAACTGTAGCTCAACTTTTTCGCGCCCCCTTTCAAAGGTTTGAAATAAGTCCTATGGTTCAAACTCACACAGTTCTAAATCTAATCTCACAAGTGCAATATGAAATTAATAAACACCAAAGAGTCCAAATCCGACAAATCTTTTGAAAAATTGATTTTGAATAAAAAAAATGCCAAAATTGGACTGCTTTGCCAAATACAGAGTCGCCACCTAAATATTTAATTTTTGGAAAATTTAGAAAACCCATGACTCGGGCCAAAGGCCATGTGTCCGTCATCACCAAAGTTGCCTCAGCTTGGGAACTTAGGTACAAGAGGGAAAGGTCATGAATTGAGCACCCCTGTTTACCCGATCAAAGATCGGCCTCTACTAATCATGATATGGTTTTTGTGCACAATATATGCTTTTGTTCCGGATTATTAGGCTACCATTACTATGTGATGCGCACAAGCAAGAATAGACTAAAATTGCAAGAATTGGAACAATTCAATTTCATGTTTGTTTTTCGAAAGGGGTTTGAATTTGGCACCTCGAGTGGGCTTAAAGTTTGCGAATTTGCCACTCAACAAAGTGGGCTTAAAACGTACATTCATTGAATTGTTCCAATTCAAGAAACAAGCCTTCATCCACAGGCATTCAAGCAGCTATAGCAATTAAGCACTTAGCCTCATGGCAAGCATGCTAGACATGGCAATCACTTACACTCATGCAAGTATGCTAAAGCACTAAAGCTCACCAAGTACTCCCCCCAGGATAAAACAAAAGAGTTAGAAAAATGCATGATTCCTAACTATACGAGATGACTAATGCAACACATGCGATATGCAATTAATAAGCTCAGCTACTAACATGGCATATGAGGCAATTTGATAACATGCGGTTAAACACGCATTCAAAGAAAGTATTGAAATAACAATGCAGTTAGAATGATGCACCGAGCCTCGGTGCATACAAGACAAGATGAATGTATGCAACCATAAGGTATGCTAATTGAAATGTGATGCTCCTAAACTAACCATCGAAAGCGGTTAAGTAAAAGGGAGAAAGACGTGGGATTGGAAGACATGCACATTATTATATTACGCTCTCACGAAGAAGTGTCTTAATAAATAAAGCTAACTAGCTAACTAAGCTAAGCTAATTAAGCTAATTATTACAAACTGAAGTGAATAACTAGACTAATTAACTAATTATTACAACACTTGAATTAACTAGCTAATAAACTTATTAAATAATTACAAGACAATTGCAACTAATAATGAAACTAAGTAATTAACTATTCTGCTTCGGGAAATGAAAGATCTACATATGCATGCTCGGTTTCCACCCGAAAAGACCTCTGTTTTCGTCTCGAATGCCTCTGTTTGCACAGTTGAACATTTCCAGAACAATTTTGTTCCACCTTACCAACATTCTGCTGAGACTTGCATCAGTGGCCAACCGACCACTGGTGAAGATTGCCGGCCATTTGCCAGCCATGAAAGTGGCTCGCCGGCCATGGATGGTGGTCTTCCGGCCACCTGACGGCCAAGGATAGTGGCCTACTGGCCACTGATGCACTGGTCTATCTTGCTACAACAGAGGACAAACAAAGCATATGCAGGGTATTTTCAAGGGTTGTCTGCACAACTCACCCCTCCTTTTCATGAACAAATCCAAGGAGTGGTGAACTTAATCCACAAACCACTAAATTAAGCAATTTCATTGTATGATGGCTTGTGATTCAAGATATGCAAGTTCAATGAATGCAAAACAAGACAAAAACCACCTCCGTTTCATGAATGATCAAGGGAAGAAGTTGACCTTGGAGACTTGAATCATTTCATCACTAACAAGTATGAAATGGTTCAAGCTTCTGTGTGTTCAATTAACGTCCGATTGAACACAACCAAATTATTATCTTTCTCAATTTTAGTTTCAAGTTTTAGTTACTCATTTCAACTTTACCAACCATCCTTTAATTCATTAAGTCCAAATGGTGAATTTAAGTCCTCTAACGGAGTGTAGTACCAAACCAAGAGTTAGCTTAAGACATAAAAGAGATGGCATGCCATTGATAATGAACCCCTACAAGGGATTAAACCATTAAGCATGACAACCTCAATCTCATGCTTAATAGAACAAGAGGCTTGAAACAACTCTCAAAGCAAAACAAAAACTAAGAAAGGAGGGAGGTTGCAGAGATTATTAGTGCTGGAAATAAGTGATAAAAGCATAAAACAAATGCTATCAACTCAAATAAGTGATGTCTAAGACCTAAAACATCAAGCTTATGAGGACAATTACACTACAAGCATGCAAAACAAGACTCAAATGCAACTAACAGCTAAGAAAAATCCTAAAACAGGTCTAAAACAGTCCTAAAACATGCTGGAATGAGGCTAACAAAAGCTAGAATAATAGGCTAAAACATAGAGCATGCAAGGCTAGTAAACAAAATACAAGGAGGGGAGGCTACCCCCTCCATTTTTTGACTTCAAAACATGATTTTAGCCACTGAAATAACTCTGAAACAACAGTGTTTAAAATCTTAGAAAAAGATAATAAAAGGGTGGGAAACACAAGGGCAAAGGCCTCCAAAACAAGGTACAAAGAAGAGTGAACCACCCATCAACCTTTATTGGCCTTAAACCACAAGTTTCAGCTCAGAAATATAGAGTTTATACAGCTCAAAAATAGTACAAAAAAGTGCTGAAATGAAGACAAAACGTAGCTAAAACAATAAGCTAAAACGTGGCAATTTAAGCTAGTAAACAAGCCAAGGGAGGGGTGGCTAACTCCTCCATTTTTGGGACTTCAAAATCACTTTTTTAGCCTCTAAAACCTCTGAAAATTAGTGGTAAAAAGCTCAAAAAAATTTGATGAAGTGATGGAAAACAAAAGTGGAAAGGCTTAGATAACAAGGTTCAAAGAAGAGTGATTAACCCCTCTACCTTTAATAGCCTTAAACCACAAGCTTCAGCCCATAAAAACAGGTTTTAAAGAGCTTAAAAAAGTAAGAAAATGTGGAAAACAAGTGGTTTAAAGATGGTACAAAGGTAAGAGAAAGTATACCTCTTGAAGACGAATGAACCCTTAAGTCAAAAACCACCAATTTCACACTCTCAAGTGCTTCAAGAGCTCAAATTCAAGCTTAAATCATCTCAGCAAGAAGTTCTTTAGGTCTGGTTGAGAGTTCTTGAGTAAAGGCTATGCAAGTTGTAAAAGAGAGAGAGAGAGAGAGAGAGAGAGAGAGAGAGAGAGAATTGTAGAGAGAGATGATATTTCCAAAATTTTTCTCACTCCTAAAATGTTTCTAACCTTGAAATATGAGAAAGGGGCCATGTATATATAGAAAAAATGAGCCTATCTCGAAAATATCTAAAAAGGGACAGCTGGAACTTTGTGGAAACAGCTGGAGAAAATATATGGGTTTTACATTGGTGGCCGGCCAGAAGTGTCCATTGCCAGCCATCAATGATGCATTACCGACCATCTGCTGGTTACCTGCCGGCCACCAAAAATCTGCTTCCAAGCCTGACTTCAAATGGGCATAACTCCTTCATTCGGACTCCTTTTCAGGTCATTCTTGAGTCCAAATTGAAGCCCCGGAAGTCTAATTTCCAATGGAGATGGACTCAAATCTAAATTCTAAGTGTGAAAAATGATATACCTATTTTAGTGAAGGTTCCTCATTTCTGGCTTAATTGGTTTGATGCCTAATTTCAAACAGCCTTATCTCCCTCATCCAAACTCGGCTTTAGGAGATTCTTGAGTCTAAAATGAAACCCTGGAAGTCCACTTTCCAATGGTGGTGGCCTTATAACTAAAGTCCAAGTGTACAAAACGATAGGCCTGATTTAGTGAGACTGCCAAGTTCTCTCTTAACGATTTCAGGCTCAACTTCTCCCCAACTAGTTTTCTTCCCTCTCCTCCTATTTTCTTCAACTCCAAACCTATAAATAAGAGGTTTAAAATGTTTTTCAAAGAGTTCACCTCTCTTCTATGTATTTCCACTTTGTCCTTGCTCGATTTATCGAAAAGTACAATTTTTACGAAATGTGAGCCTTGGAATATCGTAGAAACTTTTTCAAGAATATTTTGAGAGAGAGGGTTTTAAGGTCTAAAACAATTTTGGTCAAAATATTGTTTGTCTAAATTAGGGTGTAAGGTTGGGATTTAGAAGCTCTTTTTGCTGAAGAAATTGAACGTTTGCATAGCATAACTTTCATCATCGAGTGATCAATCAGGGGTGCCCAAGTCTTAAAGGCAGTAAAAAATGGGGAGTCTACACTGTGTATTCCACTCCCTCATCTGGACGTATCTGATCATGCTTGAACTGGTGTCTGAACCAAAAAAGGAAATAGAATACGCATGTAAGGCCAATCAACTCTACACCGGACTGTTGGGACATGCTGTAGCTTATCTCAGTTAAAGTAAGCTAGAGGCAACGCCAAGCTATGTCAACGGTGGATCGGGTACACATCGAGTCACACCATAACCCCTCTGAGGGGAAATTGACCAGTCGTTGGTGAAAGAAGTAAGCTCTGGCCGTGTACATGGGGCAAGGTGTAGACGCGCCCTTGGGCATCATGGTACAGTTCGGACTCAAATGTCACAGTTCTTAATCTGATCTCACAATGTGCGATGTGAGATTGATAAATCACCAAAGAGTCCAAATCCAGCTAATCGTTTTGAAAAACTGATTTTTGTAAAGAAGTGCCAAACATGGACTGCTTTGCCAGATACAAAGTCACCACCTAAATATTTTATTTTGGGGGAATTTAGGAAACCCTGACTCGTGCCTAAAGCCACGTGTCCGTCATCACCAAAGTTGCCTTGGCTCGGAAACTTAGGTACGATTGGGGAAGGTCATTTAATGAGCACCCCCGCTCACCCGATCAAAGATCGGCTGTACTAAGCATGATATCTTATTTTTGAAAACACATGTGCTCTTATTCCGATTAATTAGCTAGAATTATTATGTGATGCGCACAGCAAAACAAGTATTGACTAGATCACCTAATTTGGAACCAAGCATCGCATATCCGTTTGTTTGGAAAACGGTTTGAAGTTTACTACTCATAAGTAGGCTACAATGTGGATTTCAATGAATTGTCCCAATTCAAGTAATCTAACCTTCACCCACATACATTCAGGCAACTATATCAAATAAGCAATTAGCCTCATGGTAAGCATACTTTCATGGCAACATTAACACACATGCAGTATGCTAAAGCGTAAACACTCACAATGTACTCTGAGCCAAAACATGGAACTAGTTAGAAATCATGCATGATCCTAGTTCATGTTAAAATGGCTAATGCAACACATGCAACAATGCAACTAAGATAGTCTCGGCTATTCTAGAATGGCATATGAAATGTAACTTGATACATGTATTCAAATTGGAATTGAAATACAATGCAGTTAGCATTATGCGTCGAGCCCGGTGCATGCAAAACAGATGAATGGATACACGCATGCAAAGCATAAGGTATGCTAAATGAAATATGCCCTAAAACTAACCATCGTAAACAGTTAAGTAAAAGGGAGAAAGAAATAGATGTTGGAAGACATGCATCACACACACGCACGCTTGTTACAACAATGCGCCCTCTCGAAGGAGGGACCGAATAAGAAGATAACTAACTAATCTAAGCTAATTAAACTAATTATTACACAACAAATTAATTAACTAATCCTAGTTAACAAATTATTATAAAACGAATTGAATAGCTAACGCATTAACTAATTAAAGGGTACAAACTAAAGCAAAAGCTAGCTATCTAAGCATGGCAGCAAAGGAAAGCAATAAAAGCAGGAGGTTCTCAGAGGGAGACAACTGGAGGCATGCTCGGTCGCCTCGTTCGGAAATCCAATGCGATGCCCTGATTTGCTTCTGTTTTCATTTGTTTTCATAAACTTGCACCATGCTCTAGAAAGATGAAAATCCACCTTGGATCCAGTGGGAGGGTGGCCGACCATTTATGGTCTCTCCAGACCCTTGCCGACCACTTTTTGTTGTTGAAAACCAAGAAAAGTGGTCGGCCAGCTACTTTTTCTAGCTGGCCAACCAGTTGTTGCTGCCAGACTCCAGTTTTCTACAACAGAGAGCAAGCAAGGGCATGGCAATGTATTTGCAAGATATGTATGCACAACCACTCTTCCTATCATGAGATGAACTCAAGGGGGTGTGGTTTTCGACTCTCGGGCCACCAATCGTGCATTTTCATGCGTGATGGCCGAGAGGCAAAGTTGCACAATTCAATATGAAAATGAATGCACAAGTAAACACATAAAGCCTAAAACTCTATCATGGATGACTAAGAGCGTCGGCGACCGGGAATTAAGGCACGTTTCATCACTTTAAGTATGAAACGTCCCTCATCTCCCGTGTTTGGACTAATACCTATTCCAAAGACGATGCAAGCAGAAACATGGCATGCACAATGCTATGTAATGTAACCTTAGCATGTGAACATGCAACTATATGGCATACTCAATGCAACTAGCAACCTAGCATACACAATGCAAGGCATAACATGGCATACACAATACTAAATGTGAAGAATTGGATGGCGTACTCAATGCAAGGCAATCATGAGGGTTCTTAACACAATGTAATGCATGCATGCACAATGTGTAATGCACCAAACATGCTACAACATGCAAACAATATACTCAATGGACTTAAACCGAAATGGACAGACCTCAGTCATGCCAAAATAGTGGCCATTGGTGATGAAATGAAGGCACATAAAACAAGGCATGCATGCACAATGCATTGGCCATCAAAAAGGCCAAAGAGCACAACCCTCAAGAGTGCTCGATGAGTGACAAAAGTGGAAGTGTGACAACACTAAGTGCACTGAAATGAGGTAAGAAATGATGCCAAATCACTTAAGCAAAGCAAGTAAAGCATGCAATGGTCCTAAAGCATGAAAGCTAGCAAAGAGCAACACAAAGGAGGCATGCAACACATGGCATAAATGCATGAACTAGGCATGGACAGAGCTCAAGTAGGTCAAAATAAGAACCTAAACATGCTGAGATGAAGGCCTAAAGGCCTAGGCATGCAAGCATGTAAGCTAAGGCCATAATGCACAACACTTAAAGACATTCAAAGCATGAATGAAGTGGGAACAAAAGCATGCTATAAGCTCTAAAATGTCATGTTAGATGATGCTAAATCATGTACACAACACGAATGAAGCATCCAATGATGCTCAAAGTTTGAGCCAAGCAAGGACACTTGTACTACAAGTATACAAAACGTGAAGCATGTGACCAAGGCAACCCAAAATTGTCCTAGTACATGTTAGAATGAGTCTAAAACATGCATTGAAGTAGGCCAAAATATGCTAGCAAAAGGGCGTGAAGCATGATTCATACAAGGCAAATAAGGTGGATTACACTACACCTATTAAGACCAAGCATGGAATGACTTAAACAATAAAAGTCAGAGTTATATCATGGCATAATAGCCCCAAATAAACACTGAAATGGGGGCTTGCAAGCAAAGCCATGAAGGCATACGCAATGGTTCATGTTAAGGCATAAAGGGGCAAACCCTCAAACGCATTGAATGAGTGATAAATGCAAGTGCATGGCCATGAAACATGGACTGAAATCACATAACAGGTGATGCCAAATCATTCAAATAAGGCAAGTAGAGCATGCTAGTGGACTTGGTGTACAAAGCTAACAAGTTAGATTGAACTATAGCTATACAAAGCAAGTCATGCATGGCCAAAACAACCAAAATCAGGGCTAAAGCATGTTAAAACATGGACAAAAGCTTCATGAAGTTAAGCCAAAAGCATGCTAGAATGACATGTCACAACATGATGCATGTTAGGCTATTTCAAGGAAATGCACTACAAGTGCAAGGAGCATGCAAAGGCTAACCAAACCAAACCTAAACAGAGGTATGACATGGTAAAAAAAGCCCAAGAACATGCTGAAATGGACACAACATAGGGTAGAAATACATGCCACTTCATGAAGCATACAAAGCTAGTGTGTGTGATTTACACTACAAGTGTATTAACCATGCATGAAGTGACCAAGACAAGAAAAAATAGTGGTATGCCTCAGAAAAATAACCACAAATACAAGCTAAGACATTGTCAACATACACTTAGTAAAGGTGCTCAAACATGAGGCATATTAAGGCATGTAAAGAAGACACAAGGAGAGGGGATGGCCGTCTCCTTCTTAGGACCTTAAAACACCATCCCCACCAGTGAAATCCCTCTGGATTTCAGTGGTCAGAAGGCCAATACAAGGTGGTCCTGAAGCTCCCAAAAAAGGCTCAAAAATAAGGCCAAACAAGGCCTAAGAGGGGGTAATCCACCCCAAACACAAAAGTAATATTAAACAAACTTTTTAAGCATGCAAAAATAGAAATTTTATCAGTTATGAGCTAAGCTTAAAATAGCATCCAAGATAGGCTAAAAGCTTAAACAAGAAAGGGGGATTTAAAGGTCAAAAGCTCACCCTTGAAGACCCTCTTTATAACTGCAACTCCAGCAGGTTTTTCAAGCTCAAGGCAACCCAAGAACACCAAAATCAGCCCCTAAGCACCTCAATAGCAAGAGGATGGTGTTTGAATGTGCGTTTGTGTGTTAAAGTAAGACAAATCTACACTTTAAGGCACAAAAATGAGGCAAACAAGGCAATATAGATACAACACTATATCTATCCTCTTCGCTCAGATTTTTTGAACCTAGAGGAGGGAGGAGGAGCTTCCCTCTTATAGAAGAGGAAAGGCAAAGCTTCAAGGAGAAGCTAGGCACCAAGGCAATCCCTCCATACACGTGTATGGAGGATGAGTCTAATGTCCTCCAACGGTGCCAGCTGGAGGAAAATATCTCCAAAAAGGTGCCAAAAAGCAGCTGACCACTTGACGTCGTCGGCCTGCTAGTTTAAGTCGTCAGCCGACCACTTTAGGTGGTCAACCAGAGCAAAAACTGGTTGGTCATAGGTGGGAGAGGTCAACACACTAAATGCAAGGTGGTGGTGTGGTGGTCGACCAGAAAAGATGGTCCAAAGAGCAAGAAAGACAGTTATCTGACAAGAAAACTAGCTGGAAAAAGGAAAAGTGGTCGGCTAAGAGAAATACTGGTCTCCTACCCTTGTACCACCTTCTAAACAAGGAAAACAAGGTTTGTACCAAAAACAAACCAAAGCGGATGCGAGACGAGAAATCGGGAGGCAAAGAACGCAGCCAAAAGCCTCGAAAACTAGCTGACGAGCATCAAAAGTGGTATGCAACCACAAAAGTGGTCCCCCGGACCACAGTGTTCCTCTAGGCAGAGGCAACAAGGTGTGGTTCAAAAACCACGCCAAACAGAGAATGTTAAGCGGTCCCGAGACAAGGTGCGCGGACAAATGCTCAAAAAATTAGAAACTAGTCTCCAAATAGGAAAAGTGGCCTACGACCACGAAAATTAGTCTACGACCACAGAGAGATGGTCTACAAGACCACTCCTTCCCTTTGGGAAGGGAAAACAAGGTTCGGTCCACAAACCGAGAAGAAGCACAAAAGAATTCAGAGGCTCGGAGGCAAGGCTCTCAGCCAAAACTCTGAAACCTCTAAATGAGCACAGCATGGACCATCATCGAGCGCTCAATCGATGACGTCTGAGTCTTAATGTCGATCAAAAATGGGGGGTCTACAGTTGCCCCTCTTTGACAGAACTCGAAAGTCACAAGTGAGGGGCGTGAATGTCAAAGCCCAGAGACGACCCATTTTTGACAAGGCCGAAGACTTAGACAAACATGCAAGATAATAAAGAGATGTGCCCGCAGGCACGGGCGAAATGCAAGTGGCATGCACAAAGCCGAACATAACTTATAATCACGCAAAGAAAGCTGTAACAAAGCAATTATGCAAAATAAATGCAACAACTTAAGCAATTGAATACAAAACAAACTACATTACATGCAGAAAGGATGTAAGAAAATTATATAATTCTCGCTACGTCTCACGCGAAGAACACACAATACCTGTCTGGTTCATCCGGTCACGCCAGCTTCAAATGAACCATACATACAATATTGTGTGTGCAAAAGAGAGAAACTCAATAGGTACAATATGATTAGAAACATGTATATCAATGCAAGTGAACAGTGCGTAATAACGCAAGTCGAGGGATGCATGACAATGCAACCTAAGTGTGACGCATAACACAATGCACTAACAAGTGCAGGTAAGGTGCACAAGATAGTGCGAACGATACTATGCAATGCACAAAACATTGCGATTGAGGTGCACAAAATAGCGTGAATGATGCAATGCACAAGATAGTACAATGCGTAAGATAGTCCGATGTGCAAAATAGCGCGAATGATATGCAATGCACAAGACAGTGCGATGCGCAAAATGACACGAATGAAATGCAATGCACAAGATAGCGCGATGCGCAAAATAGTGCGAATGATGCAATGCACAAGACAGTGCGATGCGCAAGATAGTGCGATGCGCAAAATAGCGCGAATGATATGCAATGCACAAGACAATGCGATGCGCAAGATAGCACGATGCGCAAGATAGCGCGAATGATATGCAATGCACAAGACAGTGCGATGCGCAAGATAGCATGAATGATGCAATGCACAAGATAGTGCGATGAGCAAGATAGCATGTTGTGATAAACTGCACAAAACAGTGTGATGCGCTAGAAAGCGTGAGTGACAAACTACACAAAACAGTGCGATGCGTAAGAAAGCGCGAGTGATAAATTGCACAAAATAGTGCGATGCGCAAGAAAGCGCGAATGATTTGAAATGTACTAAACAATGCGATATGCTACAATGCGAGTGATTTGAAATGCACTGAACAGTGTGATGCGATAAACAGCGTGCGTGATTTGAAATGCACTAAATAGTGCGATGCGCTAAACAGCGCGCGTGATTTGAAATGCACGAAACAGTGCGATGCGCTAAACAGCGTGAGTGATTTGAAATGCACTAAATAGTGCGATACGCTAAACAGCGCGAGTGTAATGCGATGCACAAGATAGTGCGAGAAAGGTGCCCGAGAGAAGGGTGCGATAAAATGCATGTTCTATACAAGTAAGGTGCACAAAAAAAAGTGTGATAAAATGCATGCGCAATGCAACTAAGGCGCACAAAATAGTGCGATGTGCAAAATAGCATGATAAAATGCATGCCCAATGCAAGTAAAGTGCACAAAACAGTGCGAGTGCACAAGACAGTGCGATAAAATGCATGTACAATGCAAGTACGGTGCACAAAATAGTGCGATTGATAATTTGCACAAAATAGTGCGAAGCAACAGATAGTACAGTAGATGCAATGGATGACAAACTCCAACCATGCTGGAATCATGAGAGGAGAAAAACAAAACAACCATCCAGGTGTGTTCAAAACGTAACCTGAGATAAAATACGCTCAGGCCCGCGCACACACATCCTAAGATAAATTCTAAACACGCTAAAATCGTGTGAGGAACGGGACACTCAAACCATGGTGAAATTGTGAGAGGAGGTCCGAAAACAACCCGCCCAGGTGTGTTCAAAACACAACCTGAGATAAAACACGACCAGGTCCGCGCACACGTGTCCTAAGATAAATTCCAAACACACTGAAATCGTGTGAGGAACGGAACACTCAAACCACGCTGAAATCGTGAGAGGAGGTCCGAAAACAACCCGCCCAGGTGTGTTCAAAATACAACCTGAGATAAAACACGCCCAGGCTCGTGCACACGCGTCCTGAGATAAATTCCAAACACGCTAAAAATCGTGTGAGGAACGGGATACTCAAACCACGCTGAAATCATGGGAGGAGGCCTGAAAACATCCCACCCAGGTATGTGCACAACGCAACCTGAGAAAACCCTGGAGGGCAACGATCCTAAACGCTGCTTAGCGAAAAGGATAAACAATACAAAATAACGCCATATGCAAATAAATGCAATAAGTGTGATGATACGATACATGTTACAACATGTTACAAGCAATGTAGAGCATGATGTTTCGGAAATGCAATAAACAAACAAAGCGGTGCTTTAAAAAGCACCTCAAGGGGTGAGTGGCGGTGAACCACTCTACTTTGACGGGGATCTACCCTTGTGTTCCTAATACTTACCTGTAACTCGTAGTACAAAGGTCCTGAAATGCTGACAAGGAGCAACATCTGCTGGGGAAACCACGGATGCCATTTTCCTTCCTGATCACATTCACTACTTTCCCTATTCTTCAACGGGGTGACAGACTAGGTTGGTCCAGTATCTAGAATCGAGGCGCACCTGCTACCTCAACCTATGGGGCTTCCATACAGATTTCAAGCCGGAGATATATCCCTGCATATTTAAACCAGACTTTAGTCTCGAAAATTCCAAACCTTTGTGTTCTAGGCAATAGCCATTCGAACTGTAGTTTCCACCATCGCAATTGATATCTAGGAACTCATTGCAAACACAGTCAAGATGCCTTTGGCAGAGACAAGTACTCAGGGAGAGCACTTCTGATCGTGATTCTGGCACTAAAACAGCCAACACCGCATTTTGTTCACTATGAACACACAGCTCGTACAGCACACTGCTCATTCTGAACACATACCTCATAACACAACATTCTAGTTTATTTGGCACACAGCTTATGGAGCACACTACTCATTCTGAACACACAACTCAAAACACAGTACTTGATTTATTTGGCGCACAGCTCATTCTGAACACACAGTACTCGATTTACTTGGCACACAGCTCATACAACACACTGCTTACTCTGAACACACAGCTCTCAGTTTACTTGGCACACAGCTGATACAGCACACTGCTCACTCTGAACACACAGCTCATAACACAGTGCTCGGTTTATTTGGCACACAGTTCATTCTGAAGAGAGTTCATACTGAACACATAGTTCATTCTGAATATACAGGATGTAGAAACGGAACTTGCAGAGGTTGAAACTAACTCAAATGCTCCGAATTTTCCCTCTTGCTTTTGTTTTGCAGTTTGGAACCTAAATAGCTTTAGATAGGTCCTTGTTCTACTGTTCTGACATGACATTGGTTGAACCCTGCGGTTTTATGAAAGAACAAATCTTGTTTGCACAAATGTGGAGAACGGCACAGCACTCCTGAATACAAAACGATTCATTTTGAATTTAAGAGATGAGTTCTTAACCGGGTATTGAGCTTATGACTAAACACAGCGAAAATGATTCAACAACAGAAAATAAAGGTAAACAACCTAAACACATCTATTGACGTCCGAAACGACTCAAAACAAGAATCGAGACCAACGAAACAAAAGACACGACACTCAGACGTGTTACAAAGATGAGGGAACTCTCTGATCACGAGGAGCCAGTTTCTCCGAGTATTGTTTCCCACCCTTTCTTGTTTGTGATTCTCACATCACTCGACCCTCAGGCTCAATTTTTCTCTCAAAACCCTTTTCTCACTTTTTCTCTCAACCCACATCTCTTTATTCTTTTATCCCTCCCCTGGGTGGTTGATGGATAAACAGGAAGGTTATGGGTTCATGCCCAGCATATTCAACTCGCGGCTATTTCCTCCGGTGACGTCTAGTCGATGCCCCGGATGAGGGAGTGGAGTATCTTGATCCATTCTGGTTTGTGCTTTGCACTTGGCTTGATACCTCATTGCTCGGAGGATGAGAGAGGTTTTAGCCCATCGTTGTTATCCTTAGCTGTCCCCTTTTCTGGTAGGTAGAGTGCCCTTCTGGCAAGTATATTGGCAATGGGGAAAAAATAGAACACCCGACTCAACTGTGCCCCCAGTTCATCATTTCGACCATTTTTTGTTTTTGCTTTCTACTAAAACAATTTTAATCAATATGAGAGTTAGGTTAACACACTTGTTCGATTTTCTAATTTAAAATCTTGCAAGTTAGGCTATGAGCACTGATTTTTTTTTTTTTTTTTTCAGTCCAAGACATGGTCCAGTTTTGAAAAAATGGAATAATTTTTGAGAAAATTAGGCAACCTCAATAAAAATTCTCAAAAACTATTTTTTACAAACGGCCACTACTCAACCAATCATAGAATTTACTCTTGAGATGCATAACCTTAGATCCAAAGCAATGGAAAATCGCCCCTTGTTTGAGTAGCGCCGCAGCACACAGTACGGAAACGGAAAGTTGCTCCTTGTTTGAATGGTACCGCAGCACACTGTAACCATTTCTCAAGGTGACGATTACAACTGAACTCTCGGATACAGAGAAGACAACAATGATCTAAACCATTACATGGACACAATTGATTTGGAAGTGTTTATGGCTAGACTTCAGAATGAAGTTGCCTATGTATCCCAAACATGGGAATCAAGCCTTACGTAGTTTAGGTTAAGATACACTCGTGTATTAACCCTCACCTTTTACGCTCTAACTTTTGCCAAGGCTGCCCTTCCAGGTTTTCAACCTTGTGAGTTTTGTTTTTCTTTTCTTTTCAATTCTTTTCATTCTTTTCTTCTTTTTTCATCTTTTTTTTTCTTCTTCTTTTCATTTCTTTTGCATTTTCTTTATTTTTTATTCTTATTCTTTTCTTTGCTCTAACTTTTACCTGGGTCGTCCTTCCGGGTTTTCGGCCCAGCGAGCCTCTCAAGGGTAAAAGTGTAGCTTGATCCATGCCAAATAGTTTTAGGATCTTGAAGCCATCTGAATCCAGGAGAATGACTGTTGTTTGCTGATGATATAGAAGTCCATCCAATGGGGGGCTGAATTTGCCCCTAGTGTTGTGGATAGGAACTCGGTTGTCCTTCAGCAATACTTTCTTCTTTCCTCCTTTTTGGGATTTGGCATTCTTGCCGATCTTCATTAGCTTGAGAAACGTCCCAATTTTTATTTTATTTTATTTTTTTTTACTCTTCGAGCACATTTGAAATTCTTTTGCCCCTAGTTCGAGGGTTGTTTCTGATCTAGCTTTACAAGCTTCTTTCGATGACATCTGACCTTCTTGATCTGACTTTCTTGCCTCTTGTTCGAGGGCTACTTCAAATCTGGCCACATAGGCCTCACATCATGATTGACCTTTGAACATTCTGAGTCTAAATTCAGGGTTTGAAAATAAGGGGTCGAGTCTCGAGGATGAGAACGATCTTAAGCTGCACAATCCCAAGAACGATTCCACACAGGTTTTCGCAAGACCACGCAAAACATTTTTTCAAATCTTTTAAGAAAGTGACAAATCGCTCGCGCTGAAGACAATGCGGAACCAATCTGGATCAAGCCAGGATCCTTCTTAGTACTCATATTAACACGCATGATCTCAATTATTAAGGGCTTAGTATGCCCCTCTTTCTCTCAATTGATCAAATTTTGAAAAATTCGAGGAATTCCTTCCTCTTCGTTTTCATCACAATGTTCAAAAAGTTTTGAAAAACTTTGGTCAATGCAATGATTTCAAGGCACAAGAAAAGCAGGTGGAATGTACTGTCGTTTCATTCTAAACTTGCTGGCACAACAGGCTCAAAGCAGAAACAAACACAGAAACATGAAAACCACAGCTGTTTTATTCAGATCTTCGGGTGTGACTGGCTTCACTGCAGAAACAGACCCAAAAGAAAATAAAAAGACAAACACAAAACAAAATAGTGATGCCCGAGGTAACATCCCTGGAATCACCCGACTCCTATACAACAGGACTGACTCGATACAATAAGACAGACCCTAGACAAAAGACTGACTTAAAGCAGAAAGACAGACTCAAAACAACATAACAGAACTGACTCAATGCCTAAGCCAAAACGTAAAACAAACAGCATTTGTACAGTGCTTAAAATAGTGTGCGTCATCCCCATATCTGGAGTAAGTTGAGCGCCATCCGTAAATGGTTCATCCCCCGACCACATTATCACATTATGCCCCAAGTTCACTGATCTAGTGTTGATAGACTTTGCAGGGCCCAGTGCGACGATGACCTCTTTATCAATCAGATCTTGTATTTCATGACGAAGACGAAAACACATGTGAGTGCCATGGCCGGCTCATTGATGAAAGGCACAGTACTTGGCAGGATCATGGGAGAGAGGCAGGTTATTTGGTAATGGCCGCAGCTCTAGGGGCTTCAGATGCCCCAGTCTAATTAGGACATTCAGAGCCGCTGACAGAGACATGTACAGTAGGATGAACAACCTCTAGCCGCAAGGTAGGTGCTTCGAGGTTTGTGGAGTTTTGCTGGATACACCAGCGAAGGGATTGGTAGGCGCCGACTTGGTTTGCTGATCTCTTCCAAGTATAGGATTAGAGCTGAGAGGAATATTTCTGGTACGACATCCCTTCTCCTAGCTTGCCCCTTGATTCAAACTACTCTCATTCTGAGTGGCAAAAGTGCCATCCACAATCTTTGCGACAACTGCAATCACTTGCTGTTTGTCCAACCCTTCGGCTTTCAAAGCCTCAACAACCCACAGAAGGTGTTCATAGGGATCAATGCCTGCCCCTACCTTGTTCTTTCCACTTGCCTCCACCTTGCCAAGGGATTGGGTCGCTATAGCAAAGTGAAACCTAGTTGTTATTGACATGTTGTCGCTCAGACCTGGGACGGCTTTAGGTTGCCCATTTTCAATTCCAATTGCAACTTGCCCCAAGACTGGAGAGCCTTTTCTAGCATGTGATATGGTCAATGACGGAGCCAATATCCCAAAGGCTAGATCTGCCACTGTTCCCTGAAGATCTTCGATCATTCTCATTAGTTCAGAAGTAGTGGGCTCATGGGTTTGGGATGATTGTGGTTCGAGTGCATTCATCATGCATAAGTCCATGCTGACCGGGATAAACACCTCAGGTTTGGGTAGATGGGCCAGGTGATGTATATGCTTGGGTTGTAAGCAGATGGAAATACATGGCTAAGGTTGAGGTAGGCAGGAGATGTTTTGTCATTGGGGTCTGGAGGTGGAGCTATCGTCCGGTTGTCGATCAGATTCTGGACCTCATGATGAAGGCGGTAGCAACGATCATTGCCATGAGCGCTGTTGATGATACACGTATTATTTGGAGGGGTTATGTCTGGCAGGGAGTGGGTCAGGCAGAGGTTGAGGATCGAGGGGTTTAAGATGTCCTCTTTCCATCAAGACTTTTAGTGCGCTAGTTAGGCTCATATAGAGGGGAGTGAAAGTTCTGCCTTGAGCTCGGGCTGGGGCGGCTGTTTGTAGGCTTGGTTTGGCAAAAGGGTCAGCTATGGCGACTGTGTTGATTTCAGTGGGTTTGGGAATAGTACCACTACCAATATTGGTACTCCCTACAAAAACCCTCCTTATCGGCTCACTTGTTCTGGGAATGATTCCACTGTTGAACGCATTCTCGATTTGAACCCCCAGTTCATGCAAATTTTTTGAAAGTGGACAGTGGAGCGACAATTGCAACATATCATGTTCAAGGTTCTGCACCACTATCCGTACTTGATCCCTCTCAGAAGGGCGATCTGTCATCTATGCTGCCTTTGCTCTCCACCTCGCAACAAATTCCACAAAAGGCTCTGTAGGATTCTGGTGGGTAGCTTCTAGCTCTTGAGTGGTCACTTCAACTTGGGTATTGTAAGAACACTGATCGACAAAGGCCTCAGCCAACTCTTCCCAGTTCTGCTTCACTGTATTCTTCAACTTGGAATACCAAGCAGCTGCTACACCCGACAGGGTTCTTCCATACAGAGAGAGTTTCTGTGGCTTAGTCTGACCCATCGGTTTCAGGACATCCAAGAAAAGCTGGCTATGTACCGTAGGAGCTCCAGACCTGTTGAAACGGTCAATATATGGCATTTTGAATTTGTCTGGGAGCCGTACGGTAACCTCAGTGTACCCATCCTCAATATCGGGAATAGAGTTAAGGCCTTGTGCCTTTTTGAATTGTTTCTCAAGGTTCGCAATCTTCGTTGCAGTCGGATTGAACTCATTAACATCAAAGGGATGAAGCCTCTCAGTAGGCTGGACCAGGGGTGTGGAAACTCAACTTGAGACAACCCTTCTTGGGGATCCGGACCATGTAAGTCTTCAGCTGGCGGAAGTGGGTCAAAGTTCTGCTGGGGTCCCGAGACCGGATATGTAATAGGTGCCCTAGATGGGTGTTTCATTTCGGCATCGGTCTCACCTTGCATAGCAATTCCCTGGTTTAACATTGCTACCATGGCCACAACTTCTTCCGAACTCTGTGCCATCACGATCTGCTGAGTTTGAGCAAAGGAGATGTGACTGATGACTAATGGATCAAATGAACTAGTGAGCTTTGACTGGCCTTTCTCTGCCTTGCCTCAGTGAAGGAAAACACTAGCTGCTCTGAACTGAATCTTTGACCTGACAGAGTCTATTGGCACAAGTCTGGGGTACTCGTGGGATATTGGAGCCCTCTGAAGCTATAGTTCCACGACTGCTCCCCCTAGCAAAAGAGAAAACAGGCAACATCTCAGCCCAATTTTACCAGAACAGATATAAACATAGCTGAATTGACTGCACTCTTTACTGACTTCTGCCTGTAAACTGATACCCTCAAGTAAGACTGATTTCCCCAAACACTGATGCCCTCAGGCCTGATACCTGGACTTGCAAACTGATGTGCACAACCTTTTAGAGACGCACTCTGATAGCACATAGCAAGCAAATGAGAGCCAAAACACCCCTATGTTGGGGTAAGGTTCCCCTGTCCTATTTTGTCAGAAGCTAGGGTTTCACTACGCACACAGCGGTTTCAAACAACCTACGATCGGGTAAGCAACCTGTCCTAACCTGGAATGGTCACTATGGATCCGAATATGCACTAGGTCGAATGGTCAAAAAGGGTGCCCCGGTAAAAATCGGGGTTTATGTTCCCATCGTGGCAGAGCCTGTAACCGGTCAGCCTTGTGGCACGCTTCTCAAAGC
>NW_021025513.1:592431-621328 GCF_004153795.1 Camellia sinensis
TTCGTCCTAAGGCTTGGGCGTGGCCAAAGCGAAGCTGAGGCAAGATTTCCTCATCGCGCTCGGATTCCATCAAAGCTTGGAAGTCTTCGAAGGTAGGACACACCTCTTGCCTGCCAAAGCTAAAGACATGTGTTACTGGATTCCAAAACCTTGCTGCGGAATGGAGAAACGGAAAGTGCAGCGGAGTGCTACTCAGCGTGAATAGTGCGTTCATGCCGAAACCCCGGAAGTTCAGCTTTTCCGAGCCAAAGCACTGTACCATGTTCAAGGTTATCAATGCAGAATTGCCAGGGCTTTCAACAAGAAGGTTAAGTCCAGGAATTTGAAGGAAGGGGATCTAGTGCTCAAAGACAACCGAGCTCCCATTCATGACCCTAGGGGCAAGTTCAGACCCAATTGGACTAGTCCTTACATCATTAAGTCTATCTGGTCAGGCGGAGCTGTTGTTCTAATGGACCTAGATGGCCTAGAGTTCTCCCAACCGATCAACATGGACAAGCTGAAGAAATACTTTCCCTGAGTGGCTCGCTAGGCCGAAAATCCGAAAGGGCGACTTAGGCCAAAGTTAGAGCATAAATTTTTTTTTGAAAATATAAAAACTGAGCTCGCAAGGTTGAAAACCCGCAAAGGGCGGCCTTGGCAAAAGTTAGAGCGTAAAAGGAGAGTGAAAATACTCGAGTGAACCCAAGCCTGAACTACGTAAGGCTTGATTCCCATCTTTGGGATACGTAGGCAACTTCATCCTGAAGTTCAGCCATAAACTTTTTCCCAATTAACTTAGTCCATTTGATCATCTCGGCCATCTTTGTCCATTCAGCATTCAAGAGTTTGGTTATGATCTCCGGTACAGTCCTTTTCAGTCTAGGGGCAACTTTGCGTTGCCATGCAGTGCCGCGGTACTATTCAAACTAGGGGAAACTTTCCAGTTGCTGGAATCCGATGTTGTGCATCTCAGTGACAGATTTCAGGCATGTCCAGTTCTGATCCATATCGAAAATGGTTTTGAAAAGTTTTAATAAAGATTGACTTTGTTCAAATTAATCTTTTTACAACTTAGACCATTTTTGGACCAAAGCGGAAAATTTTCAGTACCCACAACATTCAATTTCATTGATTTCAATACAGAGTTCTCTTGCTCTTGCATACAAATTGAAGTTGCTTGTTATTATTACATTCATAAAGAAAACTTGAAAGTTCTAATAAAGCAATAAATTCGGGGTATAGATGAGTCAGGTGCTCCTGCGCCCCCTACTAGAGCTGGTCGAAGCCTCTGATGCCAAGCTGGGCCCAATTTGCGCCTCTTCATTGAGCCAATCTATGCACTCGTCAGACAAAGTGCAACTGAAAGTAGGAGCGGGGGGAGCTCTCTAGTCCTCCACGCTGCAGACTGCCGAGCAAGCTGCGCACCTCGGGTCGGAAATGCAGCTGGATGCTCTACCCCCTCTGTCGGGCAAGTCTGATCATGGCCGAACTGGCGTTGGAACCGGAATGGGAAATAGAACACACAGTGAGTAAAGCCAATCAACTGAATCCCAATCTGTCGGGACATGCTGTAGCCCATTGCCGGTAGATTAAGCCAAGGGCAACGCCAAGCAATGCGATCTGTAGACAAATTGCATATCCAGTCGAACCACCATCCCTCATCAAAGGCATCGACTAGGCGTTGTCGAAAGAAGTAGCCACGAGCTGAGTAGGCTGGGCAAGAGTCCACAACTTGCAATTTATCCACCAACCATACCTGGGGAGGGATGAAAAATAAGAGAGATTAAAGAATAGAGAGGTGTATGATGAGAGAAAAGTAAGGAAGAGGTTATGAGAGAAAAATAGAGAGTGAATGTCAAGTGATGTGGGAATGATAAATTAGAATGGTGGAAAATAATACCTGGAGAAGTAGGGGACTCCCTGCTAACCGGGTAGTCTCTCATCGATGGAAAGCATCTAAACCCATCAAGGTTTTAGCCAGAGTCAAGCACATGCAACTCTTACCCTCTTTTAGACGTTGGGCCACTTTAATCAACCGGATGCTAGCTCCGCCAAAAATATGGGCAAGGAGGAATTATGCAAGAAGGCATAAGCAAAGAGCATGTTGCTGGCGGTCTCGCCAAACAAGGTCACCCCTATCTCCAATAGCAAAAAATTGATGAACTAAACCAGGGATGTCTAGCTCCCAAGCATGTGCCAAGGATCGAGCCTCGTGTAATGTTAGCCCACACTTCCGTCCAAAGCTCGGGCATGGCCAAAACGGGGCTGCAGTATAATTTTTTCATCGTGCCAAGACTCCATCAAAGCTCGAAATTCCTCGAGTGTTGGACACACCTCTTGTGATCCAAATTGAAATACATGAATGATCAGGTTCCAACATCGAATAACGACATGTAGGAATGGAAAGCAAAGAGAAGCACGGCTCAGAGAAAAAAGGGCATTTAGGCCAAAAGCACAAAAGTTAACCTTTTCTAAGCCGTTCAAATTGGCTATCCAATCTTGAAGCCTATTGTTGCATAGTATCTCCATTTTGAGAGCAAAGTACCAAAGACTTGCTATTCTGTCAGAAAAATAGCGTAGGAGCATCATTTATAGAGGATGAGAAGGAGCAGTACATGATAGCTGAACAGCACTGACCGACCTCACACTTAGGCCCGGCCGTGCTACAGTGAAGCCCGACCATGCCTATTTAGGCTCGGTCGGGTCTAAATGGTGGCTCAGATCAGTGCAGTTGCAAGAAAAGCTAGCCTTTGTCCTGATGTGCCACGTTTGTGCTTTGAGTCTTGTTTTGTTTGTACCAAATGTTTTTTAGTATTTTCGGTTTGTTTTTATTTTGTTTTTCTGTTAACGAGTTGTATTTTACATTTTGTCCGGTTGTTCATTGCTATCCGACTTGAGAATGACTACAAGAGAAGATATTCATTGTTTTAAGTCTTATGCGAGGTTGTTGTGCAAAGGTTACGCCATTCATCACATACCATTCATCACATTGTCCAAAGAGATCATTCAAAAATCTGTCTTTTATAAACTAGTGGGTCCAACCCCGATCATTGATTTATAAAACAGTAAAATAAAACTTCAAAAACAAAAGGGTCTATCTGAAGCTAGTCTTTCACTACGAAAATAGAAAATCATCAGCATCATCAGTAACCCATTACCGCTCTCTTCCTCCTCGGCTTCGGAGGAGGTGCATCGCTGTCATCACTAGGGCTGCTAGACTGCATGTCAACCACCTTACCTTCCTTCTCGAAAGACATATACTCCTTAAAGGACTCCTCGGGAGGTGAGCGCTGCCTTACTCGGCCTCTCCCCCAATTAACTCCCCATCTGCCCCTCACTGGGCCCCGTCTTCGTCTACTAGCTGGAGGAGGTCCTACAGGTCCTGCTAGCGCTGGCTAAAGCAGAAAAGAGAAAGAGAGAAAGCATAGACATCAGAAGAGACCAATAAAGTCATAAGCAAGACTGTCATGACTGTAAACTAGGGGCAAAAGCATACCTTAATCCCATGAGTGGCCAGAGCAGTCTGCCTTCTCCGCACCATCAGAAATAGTCGGTCAATCATTCAGAGAAGGTCATCAACATATGCTCGGGGTACCTGTAAAAGGAAAAACATTTGAGAATAGTGAACAAAAATAACAGGGTACAGTGAACAGAAATAACAAAGGACAGTAGAAGTAATATAATGGGTAGAAACAGGAAGGAGTGTGTACCTGCTCAATGGCAGAAGCAAGCACCAACCGGCGATCCCTCTCATCAATATGCTCAATGGGGCTTTTCTCAATCACCTCATTTGGCCGCATATATACGCCCTCTATGGGAATCACTAAAAACCCAGGAATGGGGGCTGCAACAGGAACTCCTCTGGCGGCAACAGTAGCAACAGTAACCGCTGGAACAACACAGGCCACGCCTAAGGTAAGAGGCAACATCACTCGAGTCTGTAAAAAAGGGGTGAAGTCGGCGAGCTCATGATGTCGGTCATCATGCTCTCCCAACATTAGGAGGTCAATCTGAGGACCGTCCTGGAGCTCATCAACTACCCTCATACCTTGAGGAGGAGGGTATGGAATGTCAGGGTTAGCAACACCTCATGTTTGTCGGATGAACCTCTTCCCAAGTAATAAGCTTAGCCAAAGGGGCCCTCAAATAGAATTCGCATGGTGGAGATGTACCATGCAGCAACGTAGGTCATCCTCACTGCCTGAGGGATACCCGCCCAAGGATGCCAATCAACCTGTGAAAGCAGATGTCGGATGTCAAGATCTAAGTAGTATAGGAAGCAAAAGTATGAGACTGACAGTACAGTATGGAATAGTACAGTATGAGCATAACGGTAGTATGGAAATGTAAAGACTAGTAATTTGTTACCTGATCTACGATCATGGTATCAAAAAAATGGCAAAAGTAAGGAAAGTCTCAGTCTATGCGGCAACACCGCTCGAATCGAGAGTTGTACCGGGAGTGGGGGTAATGACAACTCAATTAGCTTCACCGGGACCAGAGCTAAAAAGGCGAAGTAAGTGTAAACCCATAACTGCAAGCAAAAAAAGATGGATGAAGTAAATGAGCAGATAAACAGGAAATATAAAGAAAAGATGAGCAGGAAATGCAGAATTGAATAGAATGTAAAGCTGGGCAGAAAAAGTAAGTGTGAGGCATATATTCCAAACCCTCTAGTAGTCACCGAGTGAATTCACCTTGCGGTAGGATATGGAGCTCATATAACAGTATAAGGTGGCCAAGCCAGCGCCACCTCAATCGTACTCTATCACCTGTGGTAAGTGCACTAGTGTCCCTAGAAGATATAACCCCATGGTATTTTCCATGTTCACAAATATGGTAGTACCAAGGAGATACATAAGGAAGTCGCTGGTCTACTGGGCGACCTAATCTGGAGTAGCAGGATGGGAATTAGAGAAGTGATCGAAGAACTAACTATACCTCACCATCCCGTGACTAGTGATGTTTGGGATTGCCCCGAGAAGTCGACGCTGTGCGGCTCTCCACTATGTCATGTCAGGATCACATGGCATCGGGCTGCCAACCACGACCTGCAAGCCAGTGAGCATTTAGAAATCGTACGAGGTCAGAGTCAGCTCCTCGATCGATGAGGAGTGAAATGAGTCCGTAGTGTCCCACTATTTCTCTACTAGGGCCCCGTACAACAGCGACTCAGCCCTCATCTGTATGAGCCTGCACAGAATAGCCCAAAGCTGGCAGCATCAACCAGTGCGTGGACCACTATGGGAAGTCGCTCATCAAGTGCCTGGGGCCGAATATGGATCTGTAGTCGCTAATCCTCCTAGCTATCACCTGTAAATGAGGAGTGTACGTAGCATTAACTAGTGGTCTACTTGTAGGATTCAACAATGCACAAAACAAAGGAAAGTTGTTTAACATGGAGGCATCGGCAGACAAGTGCTCCGCGGGCTCTCGCAGTAGGATGTCCTCATTTATCCTTAGGATGGGGCCCCCAAATCACAAAATACTACCTAGGGAAGGAGTATGCGTACGTGGTCGGTAAATGGCTGCATCAAATGGCCTATCAATGAGGAGAGGCAACGCAGGAGCATCCTCAGCCTCCATATCTACGCCTAACACGACCCTAATACCAATGGCCATGTCCGGGATGGGAACCTCATCACTAGCCATAGAGAAAAGTAGAGAAAACTGAAGAAAGAGTGAAGGGGATGAGTGAAAATGGGTGAAAATCCCAAATTTCAAACCCTAGAAGAGAGAAAGTGAAGAAATTGTGGAAAATCAAAGGGGGTAGAAGAAAAGTGTAGGCAAATGTGAGAAAAACCAAGGGAAAAGCTCAAACTCCACCAAATCAAGTTTTTTTCAGTTCAAAATATAGAGGACGGGAAGGATTTCAAAGAAAATTTTGTGAGGATTGTTGGGTAATTCAAGGAAAGGGAAATCTAGAGAGAGAAGGAGGTTAGAGAGAGAGGAAAGGGAGTTTCGGATGAGTGTGTGTGCAAAAATGAGGTTTGAGTTTGTTTTAAACAAACATATCACGCGGCTTTCTCGATTCTGCCCCTACCGCTATCGAAGCCCGGCCGGCTGTCTTTGACGCCCGGTCGTGCTTCATCGAGGCCTGGCCAACTCTCAGTGTAAACTCAGTTTTGTTTTTTTACTTTACTTTATTTCTTACATTATGGAGCTTTAATCTGAAATGTTATCTCCTTTAATGAATGAAGTTCCGTTTTGAAATGATATTGTGGCATCCATTTAATATAGGCCCTTGCCTAGGGGTAACAATATCATAGCTAAACCCTTGTCTGGGGGTAACAACACCATGGCTAGGCCCTTGCCTGAAGGTAACAATACCAGGGCTAGGCGCTTGCCTGGGGATAATAGTACCATGGCTAGGCGCCTCCCCTGAAAATGATTTAAGATTCATTCCAAAATTGTAAGACATGTTTTTGTACTATTGTCGAACTTCATTCATTTAACCTCTTTATTCTATTATTACTCATTGAGCTTTACCTCACTGTATTATTTATATATGTAATTGTAGGTGGGCAAGCGGAGCATCAGAATTAGATAGCCTCGAGTTTACCCGAGTCAGCCTTTTGTGGAGCTTCCAAGTGAAGTAGTCAGGCTTGTGTGGAGCCATGCTTGTCAAACCCCTTTTGTGTGGTTTTATGGTTTTGTATTTGTACATAGTTGGACTGGTATTTTGTAAGACATGAATTTGTACTTATGTTGGGTGTAACTTGAAACAAATCTTGCTTAACATATTCGCTCTCCTCATATATGCACAGCTCAATGGATGAATTCTATAACATTTTAGACTTCTGCTAAGCCCCGTATTTTATTTTAAAGGTTTATTTGTATGAAGGCCGTAGCTAATCTTTGATTACTGGACGGTCATGACGCTAAACCTATAGGGATGGGTTTGGGTGGTAACATAATGTGTGCATCACATTAGTCATATTGCATTAATTAGCAGCATGCATATTTTTTTTCCAATTATTTTTCTTTGTTTTGGCTCGGAGTACTAGGTGAGCAATTTTGAGTTTTAACATCTTGCATCGAATGTTTATGTTGCCATGCCAAGCATATTTCTATGTGGCTAATAACGTAAGTGATAAACTGTTTGAATGCCTGTGGATGAAGGCTAGTTGCTTGAATTAGGACAGTTTGATTAATGTACATTTAAGCCCACTTTTTCAAGTAGCACATTCACCAACTCTTATAAAAACAAACATGAAATCAAATGTTTCGATTTTGGCAAAACAGTGTATACTTGACTGCACATCACATAGTAATGTTAGTCTAATAAACTTGAACAAGAGCATATAATGTAGATAAGAATTACATCATGATTAGTAGAGGCCGATCTTTGATCGGGCAAGTGGGGTGCTCAATTCATGACCTTCCTTTCTCGTACCTAAGTTCTTGAGCTGATACACTTTGGTGATGACGGACTAATAGCCTTTGGCACGAGTCTCGGGTTTACTAAATTTTCTAAAAATATTTAGGTGGTGACTCTAAAATTTGGCAAAGCAATCCATTTTTGGCATTTGATTTAAACATTGATTTTCCAAAAGAATTGCCATATTTTAACTCTTTTGTGTTTTCACTGTTTCATATTGCACTTTGTGAAATCAGATTCAGAATCACGAGAGTCCAAACTGTGGGGCTAATCGTATCCGAAAGGAGCACGAAAAGCAAGCCACAGGTTGTAAGGTCATATTTCAACACTCACAAGTAGAAATCTTTGGGATTTCAAATTCTAGAAGAAAAAAGGGAAGAGAGGGGGAAACTATGATATAAATTGTCAAAAATAACCTCTCAACCCTAAAAGAATTTTTTTTTTCTTCCAAATTTGTTCTCTTATTTTCTTACTAGGTTCTTTTTTCCGGTGCTCTCTCTCTCTCTCTCTCTTTCTTTCTCTCTCTCTCTCTCTCTCTCTCTCTCTCTCTTTCTATATATATATATATATATCTTTGTGTGTGTGTGTGCGCACACACGCAACAATGCTTCTTAAATCTGGAGTAACAGCACCACCAATGGCGAATCACAACTCTATCATCACTGTCATCATCGTTATCAATTTCTTCATCTAAATCGTTTATGCATTGTTTCCTTCACTCAATTTAGATGAAATCTCACAATTACAGCAATTGCATGACATAGTTTCTGTACAAACTCCCCTACCACGTCTACATTGTTCTGCTACCAATGCTTCTTTGTTGCTTCACCATCTTCCTTTATAGTTCAGATTTATCTTTGTTTTTGTTTCTATTTCTATTTTGTTTTATTGTCGCTCATTCTTCTCTCTATCTATATATATCCACTCTCCTTCATATCTTTGTTAAAAAAAATATATAAATTTATAGTCGCAATACAAAAATTTCACTATCATAGTGGAATCTTATTGTGTGAAACTTATCTAAATGAATTTGAATCAAATACACAATGAAATTCATTCATGCATGTCACACCCCAAACCCGTCCCTAAAAGTTTGGGCATGATCACTTCAGAAATGGACATCGAATTCGTTATGTATAACATATGGGGCCTGAACAGAAGCAATTAACAACATAAACAGTATCCGTTGAGCTATCACTAATATGCCAGGATCTCAAACATTGCATCTGATAAACGACCATACTATGAACATACATATGAGAGATAGTTATGCGCATACATATACAGACCCAGCCCCAAAGTTAGGCGTGAAACAAAAGCATTGGTAAAAGAGAGTTATATACATTTCATAACCTTAGACAAAAAATTTAGAGCACAAAACTAAAAGCTTAGCAAGGACTCCACAAAAATGAATGAGCTTTATCTAACTGTTTGGGCGCACTGAGGTTGACAAAAGAGAAATGGGCATGATGAGTTAAGACTGACCTCCAGGTTGGTCACCTACAGAGACAGACATAACACGGAGTGAGCAAGGCTCAGTGAATAATAGTACTTAAACAACTTAATGAATAAACTTGAATTATAATGTATATAAGTGCAGTCATATGATTAATCCTATTCTGTAAATATTTTCAGAACGGCCTTGGGTCCAAACTTTATACAGAGTGGCTTCAAGCCCAATAACATACAGAACGGCTCAGGCCCAACAGACTTTACAGATCGGCCTCTGGCCTAATAGACTTTAGAGATTGGCCTCTGGCCCAATAGATCTTACAGATTGGCCTCTGGCCCAGATACCACAAAGCAGAATAATTCCAGAGTTGTACAGACGTACACAGACTTTCCAATCGTTCACAAAGGTTAACACAGTCAATTTGTGAATAACAGAGCGTTAATAATAATTATTAACAATAAATAAATGTACTGCTACAATACTATTACTCACAGTGCTTGGTGGAACGACAGTCCCTCCCGGTATGTGCCCTACATACACATGCAGTTCAAGAATTAGTTCATCTCGTTTTAAACAATATCTGATTCATTTCGCCTCAAATGAATTTACAACCATTTTAAGAGCATTAAATATAGATTTTAATAATATCAGAGGATCAAACAAAGAAAACGGAGCAGACAAAATTTTTCGGCATGGGCCGCACATGCAGCAGTCCCCTCCGCACGTGCGAAAAGCTGGGCCGCACATGCGGTAATCCTCCCCCGTACGTGCGGTAATTTCATAAAGCAACCTTCAATTTTCCCCAATTTTCGGCACGTGCGGTGGTGCTTCCCGTACGTGCGGCCATGACCCCCGCACGTGCGGTCGTAGCCCCTATTTTGGGCAGTACAAATTTAGGCACAAATTCACCAAATTCCCAACATCACAAAGGGAAGAAATGGAAAGAACAACTCAATATAATGGCATAACAACTCCATAAACATGGATTACTAGTCAAAACACCATATAATCATTGATTACAAGCTTATTGAGTTCATAATCTAACTCCCCCACTTGGTATATAAACAATATAGATGTATAAACATGTAATTTCAACATAAGAATTCAAGGAGTAGATTTCAATTCTTTCACATAACCCAAATTACTTCCAAAACAATACAATGGTAAGGAAACTGTTCCAATGAAGTGATTATCACACACTCCATCCTAATTACAAACCTTAGCTTACATATTAACAAGAAATTCTTACTCAAATTCAAGAGAAGGGTTGTACAAAGTGAATTAAACTTACCTTGAGCTTAAATCTCTCAAATTCTTCTCAAGTTCCCAATCTTCTCTTGTTGAATTCTCTTCTTCATCGCAAACTCTCTTCTTCTATAACTCTCTCTCTTAGGAGATATTTTTTTTGAGTTAGGAAATACTAAGTCAAGTACTTAAGGGAACAAATATATATAAAAGGTGAATAAAGGCAAAAATCAATTAGTTTAATCATTCCAAATCGAATTTTTATAGAAAACCATATTATGATCTAAAAGTCATACTGATCTCAAATACAAAGTCAATTTCAGATTATTAAGCTTCTAAGGCTTTCAATTTCTGATCTGAACATTACAATTATAACAGATATTTCTCTTATTAGATAGATATGAATCTACAATCATACGATTCACCCAATTCAGTTTAATTTCACATGGAATTTCACAGCAAGCACATAAATGCACAGAGTAAGGGATTGAAAGCATACTAGAAAACATGTACGAGGGTCAGGTTATTACAATGCACATGTGAAATATGATTTTTGGACCTTGTAAAATTTTATAATGTTCAAAGTTAAAGAAGATTCATGACAATTATAGCTAGAGAAGATTAAGAGAAATTTCACTAACTGAAGATAATGAACTCAGTGAAATTTTGACAAGTTTTTCCCCTCAAAATTTCATATTCATCATGGATCTTGTTTGATATATCTCGACAAGAGAATTCAAAAAAATATAAATTTTACAATAAATTGAGATCCAGATCAAAAGTTATTGTATTTTAAGTTTTGAAAACAACATAACTATTGTATATGTTATGTTCTTTCAAGCATTGTGATTTAGTAAGGGTATTTGCATCTAAATAAAACGCAACATACTCTTGGAGAACTTATTCTAATAAGTACTATTTTTATGTCCTTACACTAGTAAAGACTTGTAATGGATGTGCTCAAAATAAAATACCCTTTTAAAAAATATATGTATATATTCTACTTTAATAATAAAAATTCTAACTAAAAAAATTAATATTTGAAAATTATAGTAAAATGAAATCAAAATTCTATAAAAAAATTTCTTCTAAAATTATTAATTATTAGAGAGCCCAATTGACATTGGCTTGGCTCTAACATGATTGATAATGTGTTGCAGTTTCTCTCTTTTGTTTTGTTATTTTTTAATGACGACAATTTAAAAAGAAAATAATTGTGCGCATCTTTTAAAAATTTAGAGGAAGCACATATCAATCTCATTTTCATATCTTACTAATCAGTAAGTCCTCCAAATAAGACTATTGGCTTGAAGCCAATAGTCTTATTTGTGTGAAAAGGAAAGTATAACCCTACAATTTACACTTGTGGATGCTAGTTAATACCCATAAATGACCAAAATATCCATAGTTTGAAATTATATATTTGCCCAAATTTACTAAAAAATCTTTGTACTTCTTTTGAAATGTTTGAAAAATCTCACATTTCAAATCATTCCAAATTAAAACTCTATATTTTGAAATTACACATTTGCCCAAAACTTACTAAATGGTTTTTGTACTCCTTCTGAAATGTATGAAAAATCCCACATTTCAAGCTATTCCAATTCAAAATCCTACAGTTTGAAATTATACATTTGCCTAAGGGGTTTTGTACTCTTTCTGGAACGTTTGAAACATTCCATATTTCAACCTATTCCAAACCCCACAGTTTGAAATTACATATTTAGCCAAAGCTTACTAAGAGTTTTTGCACTCCTTTTGGAATGTTTAAAAAATTTCACATTTCAAGCCATACCAAATTAAAACCCCACAATTTGAAATTATACATTTGTCCAAAGTTTACTAAGAGATTTTTGTACTCTTTTTGTAATATTTGAAAAATCACACATTTCAAGTCATTACAAATTAAAATCTAATAGTTTAAAATTATACATTTGTCCAAAACTTACTAAGAGATTTTTGTACTCCTTTTGAAATGTTTGAAATATCTCACATTCCAAACATTCCAAATCAAATAAATTCCCATATCAAGTTGTACATCTTCACATAAAAGGGAAATAAATAAATAAATAAGGGTATAACAGTAAATCCAATTTTCATATAATATATTAAATCCACATTTCCAAAATTAATGGGACTAATTGGCCTACAAGAAAATTCTTGGGACTAAACAAATCGCCATTCCTCAATATGGGGTTTATGGGTAAATTTTCTAAAAAATTCTTCTTTTTGTTTTTGTTTGGGATATTACCAGCTGGTCCTATTTTATCAACTAATTTCCTATTAGGTCTTAGAGACTTTTTTCATATGCACCACTAAGTCCTTAAATGCCTTTAATGTCCTCATTAAATATCTTCTCTTCTATTCTTTCTCTATTATTTCTGTAGAACTCTCTCTCTCAACCATTTTTGAAACTTCACACCACTGTTGTCGTAGTTTACTCGCCATTGCTGCAACCACCTTGTTATTCGATCTCTACTATCATTCACCAATGATTTTCACCATTTTTTATCTCCATCGTTACTGTTCTTATAACAGTTTCGGTTTAGACCCGATTCATTTCTTGCTTTTGGATCTGGGATTCTGCATCTTTAATTGTTGTTCATGCCATTTTCATCTTGTTGGTAGTTGAGTTGAGTGTTGGTTGTGTTTGTAATAGGTTGAGAGTTAGCTTTACAAAATTGTCGTTGTCTAGTTTTTTTCTTGTTCGCTCGTGCACTCTTTGGGATCTTCCAGTTTATTACAGATCTGCAAAATTTATAGGAGTATGGTGATCTTCACTCGAGCAGTATTTCTTGTGCTCGAGCAGTCTTCTACAGTCTACAAAACTTCTAGGAGCGGGTCATTGTGTGCTCGAGGAATGTTCTTAGTCGCTCGAGCAGTGTCACTTATTGTGTCTGACGCTCAAGCGGTGTTTTGGTCACTCAAGCGGTTTGTGCGTATATTAGATTAGGAAAAGGAAAATTTTAATCACTTTTTCATTCCTCTCTCTCTCTTTCTCTCCCTAAAGCACCTCTCACCCTAATTTATTCACTCTCTCTCTATGTACTTCTTCCTTAAAACCTCAAATACACCCTCACCCATTGATTTCTCATCCGTAGCTCTTTGGAGAAAAAGGTAGAGCTCGTCAAAAATTTCATTCTAATCGGAGAGGATCTTGTTTTCAGCTCCGTCAAAGTTTTACACATGCTCTTTTCCTCTTCTGCTCTTCTGATAGGGATTTCTTTAACATTTGGTACGATTCGTAGTCTACGTATTTGCTCTTTGAAAAGGTAATGATTTGGAGATTTTGGGTTAAGCCTAGGATTTGATTTTGAAACGTAAAAGATGAGTTTTCAAATGGGTTCTTGAGAAAGGTTATGGTGAGGTGTTTATGGTTGAGATATGTTGAAAATGTTGGAAATCCTTTCTTTAAAAGTATTTTTTGTGAAGAAGAGGGTATGTGATTTGAAAATTACAAATGTTTGATTTATGAAAGAAAAAGAATTGATGTTGGGCTTTTTGAAAGGATGAAATGAATGTGTATGTTGATAATGAAAATGGAGTTGGATATACGTATTACTCCCATTTTGAAAATGATGAGATTATACCTATTGCTGAAAAATTATCTGTTAAGTAGAAATATCTGATTTGGGCTATCGATTGATGATAGCTTTTATTGTTATATAAATTGCATGAGGATTAGGTGAATTAAAACTATTTACTCATACATCCTGTATTGAGCATTATTTCATACTTGAGCATTGAAAATGTATTGTTTTGAGAAAAATGGGGTGAACACCTTGGAGAATATGATTAGGGCGTGTGGTTGTGGTTATTATGTTAGCCTGAGTGTCCTTGGTGAAAGTCTAGAAACTCGGGCGATTACGTGTCAATCTTTTCAATTAGTACTAGTAAAATGGCTTTGGTAGTGCTTGTATAGCCTACTGGCAGACACGTACCTAAAGATTCCCAGTGTTTTATATCTACTGCCCTATTTTCTGATGTAAAAAGATATTTTCATGAATTGACATATAATCCAGACATGGCATTGTTTTGAGATGGAAATGTAAAACGTTTGACAAGTGGCATGCATATGCATTCACCTTATGACTTCAGTAAGATTTATACATTGTGTTAAAGTATCTCTACTAGGTTTTAGCTCACCCTATGTGGGAAAACAACCTTCAGGTGCCTCCACCAAGGATATAGCTTGGGAGGACTTGGAGCCAAGACTTTCTTTTATTTCTTTTGATGTAATTATTTTTGTACAAGCCTTGGGCTTTAACTGTATTGAGTTGAACTTATTTTTGTTATACCCAAGCATTGACTTGGAAAGATATAGCCATTAGGGCATAAAATTACTTGATTCTTCTTTATTTCAATTCATGTACACATGTCATATGCTATAGATTCAGGATCTAGGATTTATAAATGTATGCATACATATGTTATCCTTTGTATGATTAAGGAGTATAAATTAAAATGTTAAATATAATGCTAGTGATTAATTCTACAAAATATTATGATGCGGGTTGTTGATATTATTTCGGGCATTACAACTTGGTATCAGAGCTATCGGGTTTAAATACTTTGGGATTATGGGATGTGACTTTTACCACAATGGGTTATCTCACTAGATGATATTAGAAGTAGACCTGGTATGCTATGTGATAACATGTTTATGTAACTAGATGAGTATGTAATTTAATTTCTAAGATATTGATTAGGTCTACGAATTTTTAGAAGTCCTGTTAAAAGTGCACTTGATTACTATTATTTCTAACTGGAACTCTGACAATGTCGCGGAACAATCATTATTAATAAAGGAAGTTCGTTTGTGCTTATGTGATTATGTGCTTATGTGCTTATGTGGAGTGAATTACTTGTTGTCCACCGTATTAGGATGTGAGTGAATTAGCTTCGGTACATCTATAAATATGCTAATCTATTATGCTACCTTTATTAGGATGTTAGGATGTAGACGTACTAGTGGTAGGCGTGACAGGCCTAGGCTGCAGGAGGTGCCAATACCAGATGAAATTCCAGCGCAAGAAGAGGGAGTTAGTCAGGCTAACATGGCCGAGCCAACAAGTCAACAAGCCATTGGCGCTTAGCCCCCGAAATAGCTAGAGCTTTGCAGGAATCCATGGACATTCTCAGCACTAAAAGTCAAGTCCATGCCCATATTGCTGAAACAGGGCCATTTTTTCTGAAGAGGGAGTTTTTCGGTCAAATCCGAACGAGTTTTTAAAGGATCCTAAAGAGCCACTGAAGGCTGATGAGTGGTTAGAATAGATGATGAAGACATTTGAGATGCTTGGCATCGAAGACGACGATTTGAGGGTGACCTTGACGATTTGAGGAACTTACCAGAGACTAGTCGCCACCATGTTCAAGGAGCAACTCGGCCACACTATGGAAGTGTATATTGACGATATGGTGGTCAAGTCCAAGGAAGAGCAGAATCATATAGCCGATCTGGAGGAGACATTCGACATTCTACGTAAATATGGAATAAAGCTGAACGCTTCCAAATCTGCGTTTGGGATCGGCTCTGGCAAATTCTTGGGTTACATTGTCAACCACCGAGGAATCGAAGCCAACCCAAGGCAAATCACAGCAATCCTGGAACTCGGCTCCCCTCGATCGGTCAAGGAGGTTCAGAAGTTAATGGGGCTGGCCACCGCACTCAACAGGTTCATCAGTCATTCCACGGACCGCTGCTGACAATTCCTTCATACACTACGACAGGGCAAGGCTTTTGAATGCTCCACCGAGTGCGAAGACACTTTCAATGGCCTCAAGACCTACCTCCGATCAGTTCCACTCTTAACAATGCCTTCAGCAGGTGACCCACTCATTTTGTATCTGGCAGTCTCTAATCGGGCCATTAGCACCGTACTGATAAAGGAAGAGCTGGGGGAGCAGCGGCCAGTGTATTATGTGAGCAAGGCAATGGTTGGCGCCGAAACACGCTACCTTCCATTGGAAAAACTCATTCTGGCCCTCGTCATGGCAGCGAGAAGGCTGATGCATTACTTTCAGGGGCATACCATCGGGGTGCTAACAGATCACCCCCTCCGGTCGGTGCTCCGTAGTGCAAAAGCATCTGGGCGCATTTCAAAGTGGGCTCTCGAATTCGGCAAGTACGATATCTAGTTTCTTCCTAGAACCTCCATCAAGGGACAGGTGCTTGCCAACTTTGTGGCCGAATTCACTGGAGGTCCTACCGACTTCACGTCCGATGAAATTCAACCTAAGCCGAGCTGGAGAATTTATGTTGGGGATGTTTGGCAATTGTACTGTGATGGATCAACCAATCTATGAGGCAGCGGAGCCGGAATAGTAATCATGGCTCCCGACGGCGCAATAATTGAGCAGGCCGTCAAACTCGGCTTCGAAGCAACAAATAGCGAGGCCGAATACGAAGCCCTTCTGGCCGGTTTGCGGAACGCACATCTTCTGGGTGCTTGGCATTTGTTGGTTTTTTGCGATTCAAAACTAGTGATCAATCAGCTAAAGGGGGAGTACGCGGCCAAAAATGACCGTATGGCGGCTTATATGAAATCGGCTAGCACCTTGCTGGCAAAATTTGACCATCATGAATTGAATCAGATAACACGTGATCAAAACACACATGCAGACACCCTAGCTTGCCTAGCCTCCATCATTAACTCAGAGATTAAACGGACCGTCGAAGTAGGTTTCATCCCGGAGCCGAGCATTGGCCCTTCGGAGGAAATCCAGGTCAATGTATAGAATCAGTACCGAGTTAGATGGACCCCATTGCTGCATTCTTATCTTCCGAACAGCTCCCAGCGGACAAGAAAGAAGCGCACAAGCTGCGAAACAGAGACCCGCGATACTACCTGGATCCGCAAGGAAAGCTTAACAAAAAATCCCTTTCTGGTCCATACCTGGAATGTGTACACCAGGACAAAGGCGAAGAGCTTCTGACTGAAATACATGAAGGCAATTGTGGTGTCCATTCTGGCGGACGCTCTTTGGCCCATAGAGCTATAACACAGAGGTATTATTGGCCGACAATCAGAACTGATGCCAAATGCTATGTGAAAAAATGTGAACAGTGCCAGAAGTTCTCCCCGTTAACCCATCTACCTGCTGAAGAGTTGAGCTCTATCACTAGTCCCTGGCTGTTCGCCCAATGGGGACTTGACATTGTCGGACCACTGCCTTGTGCCCTGGGTAACAAGCGATTTTTGATTGTCGCGACAGATTATTTTACAAAATGGGTAGAAGCGAAGGCACTAACGCACATCCGAGATACCAACGTGAAGTGTTTCATTTGGAGAAATATCATAACACGATTTGGCATTCCAAGAGCACTCATTTCAGACAATGGAACCCAGTTTGATTGTGGCGTCTACCGAGAGTTGTGCAGCAAGTATGGTATCTGGCCTTACATTTCCACGCCGGCTTATCCTCAAAGCAATGGTCAAGCTGAAGCCTCTAACAAATCCATCTTAGACGGCGTCAAGAAAAGGCTGGAGAAAGCTAAAGGCAAATGGGTCGAAGAATTGCCGAGTGTGTTGTGGGCTTATCGAACTACACCGAGGCGATCTACTGGGGAAACGCCGTTTGCTCTATGCTTTGGAACCTAGGCAATCATACCCTTGGAGATCGGCCTCCCAACCTTAAAATCGAAAGTTTTTGATATGGGCCAAAACAACATGATGCTGGCCTTGGATTTGATTCTGATTGAAGAACGAAGAGACTGTGCCCTTGCATCCATGGCAAGGTATCAGCAGCAGCTTGCTAAGTCGTATAATCATCGTGTTCAGCTACGCTGCTACACACCAGGAGAGTTGGTTCTAAAGAAAGTACTCCGAGCTGCCAAGAAACCGGCTGATGGAAAATTAGGCCCTAACTAGGATGGCCCTTATCAGGTTGATACGATCGCAAAAGTAGGGGCATATCGGCTCAAAGACATGTCTTGAAGAAGTCTGCCATGGCCTTGGAATTCAATGCACTTGCGCAAATTCTATCATTAAACCCGACCTATGGGGAATGTTACTAGTTTTGAATGGCTCACCATGTACACATTCTAGTTTTGTAATGCAAAGATCCCTGTTTACTCACTGCGAAGTCCAGCTCAAAAGCCTTTGGGCCGACTAAGTCTCCGGATTCGGATCCCCACCAGCGCATGACGCCTTTTGGCCGATAAAGCCTCCGAATTCGGAGCGCCCATCATGGATATCACGATTGGCCAAATAAAGACTTCGGATTTGGAGCCCCATCGGCGCATGACGCCTTTGGGTCGATAAACCCTCCGGATTAGGAGTGCCCTTCGTGGATATCACGACTGGCCAAATAAAAACTCCGGATTCGGAGCCCTATCGGCGCATGATGCCTTTGGGCTGATAAAGCCTCCGGATTCGGAGCACCCTTCGAGGATATCACGATTGGCCAAATAAATACTCTGGATTCGGAGCCCCGTCAGCGCTTGACGCCTTTAGGCCGATAAAGCCTCCGGATTCGGAGCGCCCATCATGGATATCACGATTGGCCAAATAAAGACACTAGATTCGGAGCCCCATCGGTGAATGACACATTTGGGCCGATAAAGCCTCCGGATTCGGAGCGCCCTTTGTGGATATCATGATTGGCCAAATAAAGACTCTGGATTCGGAGGCCCATCGGTGCATGACGCCTTTGGGCCGATAAAGCCTCCGGATTTGAAGCGCCCTTCGTGGATATCACGATTGCCCAAATAGACTCCAGATTCAGAGCCCCATCGGCGCATGACGCCTTTGGGCCAATAAAGCCTCCGGATTCGGAGCGCCCTTCGTGGATATCACAATTGACCATATAAAGACTCTAGATTCGGATCCCCGTCAGCGCATGACGCCTTTAGGCCGATAAAGCCTCCGGATTCGGAGCGCCCTTCGTGGACATCACGATTGGGCAAATAAAGACTCCAGATTCGGAGCCGCATCGGTGAATGAGACCTTTCGGCCGATAAAGCCTCCGGATTCGGAGTGCCCTTTGTGGATATCACGATTGGCCAAATAACGACTCCAGATTCCGAGCCCTATCGGTGAATGAGACCTTTGGGCCCATAAAGCCTCCAGATTCGGAGAGCCCCTCATGGATATCACGATTGGCCAAATAAAGACTCTAGATTCGGAGCCCCGTTAGCGCATGACGCCTTTGGGCCGATAAAGCCTCCGGATTAGGAGTGCCCTCCATGGATATCATGACTGGCCAAATAAAGACTCCGGATTTGGAGCCCCGTCGACGCATGACGCCTTTGGGCTAATAAAGCCTCCGGATTCGGAGCGTCCTTCATGGATATCACGATGGGCCAAATAGACTCCAGATTCGGATCCCCATCGGTGAATGAGACCTTTGGGCCGATAAAGCCTCCGGATTAGGAGTGCCCTCCATGGATATCATGACTGGCCAAATAAAGACTCCGGATTTGGAGCCCCGGCGACTCATGACGCCTTTGGGCTAATAAAGCCTCCGGATTCGGAGCGTCCTTCATGGATATCACGATGGGCCAAATAGACTCCAGATTCGGATCCCCATCGGTGAATGAGACCTTTGGGCCGATAAAGCCTCCGGATTAGGAGTGCCCTCCATGGATATCATGACTGGCCAAATAAAGACTCCGGATTTGGAGCCCCGGCGACTCATGACGCCTTTGGGCTAATAAAGCCTCCGGATTCGGAGCGTCCTTCATGGATATCACGATGGGCCAAATAGACTCCAGATTCGGATCCCCATCGGTGAATGAGACCTTTGGGCCGATAAAGCCTCCGGATTAGGAGTGCCCTCCATGGATATCATGACTGGCCAAATAAAGACTCCGGATTTGGAGCCCCGGCGACTCATGACGCCTTTGGGCTAATAAAGCCTCCGGATTCGGAGCGTCCTTCATGGATATCACGATGGGCCAAATAGACTCCAGATTCGGATCCCCATCGGTGAATGAGACCTTTGGGCCGATAAAGCCTCCGGATTAGGAGTGCCCTCCATGGATATCATGACTGGCCAAATAAAGACTCCGGATTTGGAGCCCCGGCGACTCATGACGCCTTTGGGCTAATAAAGCCTCCGGATTCGGAGCGTCCTTCATGGATATCACGATGGGCCAAATAGACTCCAGATTCGGATCCCCATCGGTGAATGAGACCTTTGGGCCGATAAAGCCTCCGGATTAGGAGTGCCCTCCATGGATATCATGACTGGCCAAATAAAGACTCCGGATTTGGAGCCCCGGCGACTCATGACGCCTTTGGGCTAATAAAGCCTCCGGATTCGGAGCGTCCTTCATGGATATCACGATGGGCCAAATAGACTCCAGATTCGGATCCCCATCGGTGAATGAGACCTTTGGGCCGATAAAGCCTCCGGATTAGGAGTGCCCTCCATGGATATCATGACTGGCCAAATAAAGACTCCGGATTTGGAGCCCCGGCGACTCATGACGCCTTTGGGCTAATAAAGCCTCCGGATTCGGAGCGTCCTTCATGGATATCACGATGGGCCAAATAGACTCCAGATTCGGATCCCCATCGGTGAATGAGACCTTTGGGCCGATAAAGCCTCCGGATTAGGAGTGCCCTCCATGGATATCATGACTGGCCAAATAAAGACTCCGGATTTGGAGCCCCGGCGACTCATGACGCCTTTGGGCTAATAAAGCCTCCGGATTCGGAGCGTCCTTCATGGATATCACGATGGGCCAAATAGACTCCAGATTCGGATCCCCATCGGTGAATGAGACCTTTGGGCCGATAAAGCCTCCGGATTAGGAGTGCCCTCCATGGATATCATGACTGGCCAAATAAAGACTCCGGATTTGGAGCCCCGGCGACTCATGACGCCTTTGGGCTAATAAAGCCTCCGGATTCGGAGCGTCCTTCATGGATATCACGATGGGCCAAATAGACTCCAGATTCGGATCCCCATCGGTGAATGAGACCTTTGGGCCGATAAAGCCTCCGGATTAGGAGTGCCCTCCATGGATATCATGACTGGCCAAATAAAGACTCCGGATTTGGAGCCCCGGCGACTCATGACGCCTTTGGGCTAATAAAGCCTCCGGATTCGGAGCGTCCTTCATGGATATCACGATGGGCCAAATAGACTCCAGATTCGGATCCCCATCGGTGAATGAGACCTTTGGGCCGATAAAGCCTCCGGATTAGGAGTGCCCTCCATGGATATCATGACTGGCCAAATAAAGACTCCGGATTTGGAGCCCCGGCGACTCATGACGCCTTTGGGCTAATAAAGCCTCCGGATTCGGAGCGTCCTTCATGGATATCACGATGGGCCAAATAGACTCCAGATTCGGATCCCCATCGGTGAATGAGACCTTTGGGCCGATAAAGCCTCCGGATTAGGAGTGCCCTCCATGGATATCATGACTGGCCAAATAAAGACTCCGGATTTGGAGCCCCGGCGACTCATGACGCCTTTGGGCTAATAAAGCCTCCGGATTCGGAGCGTCCTTCATGGATATCACGATGGGCCAAATAGACTCCAGATTCGGATCCCCATCGGTGAATGAGACCTTTGGGCCGATAAAGCCTCCGGATTAGGAGTGCCCTCCATGGATATCATGACTGGCCAAATAAAGACTCCGGATTTGGAGCCCCGGCGACTCATGACGCCTTTGGGCTAATAAAGCCTCCGGATTCGGAGCGTCCTTCATGGATATCACGATGGGCCAAATAGACTCCAGATTCGGATCCCCATCGGTGAATGAGACCTTTGGGCCGATAAAGCCTCCGGATTAGGAGTGCCCTCCATGGATATCATGACTGGCCAAATAAAGACTCCGGATTTGGAGCCCCGGCGACTCATGACGCCTTTGGGCTAATAAAGCCTCCGGATTCGGAGCGTCCTTCATGGATATCACGATGGGCCAAATAGACTCCAGATTCGGATCCCCATCGGTGAATGAGACCTTTGGGCCGATAAAGCCTCCGGATTAGGAGTGCCCTCCATGGATATCATGACTGGCCAAATAAAGACTCCGGATTTGGAGCCCCGGCGACTCATGACGCCTTTGGGCTAATAAAGCCTCCGGATTCGGAGCGTCCTTCATGGATATCACGATGGGCCAAATAGACTCCAGATTCGGATCCCCATCGGTGAATGAGACCTTTGGGCCGATAAAGCCTCCGGATTAGGAGTGCCCTCCATGGATATCATGACTGGCCAAATAAAGACTCCGGATTTGGAGCCCCGGCGACTCATGACGCCTTTGGGCTAATAAAGCCTCCGGATTCGGAGCGTCCTTCATGGATATCACGATGGGCCAAATAGACTCCAGATTCGGATCCCCATCGGTGAATGAGACCTTTGGGCCGATAAAGCCTCCGGATTAGGAGTGCCCTCCATGGATATCATGACTGGCCAAATAAAGACTCCGGATTTGGAGCCCCGGCGACTCATGACGCCTTTGGGCTAATAAAGCCTCCGGATTCGGAGCGTCCTTCATGGATATCACGATGGGCCAAATAGACTCCAGATTCGGATCCCCATCGGTGAATGAGACCTTTGGGCCGATAAAGCCTCCGGATTAGGAGTGCCCTCCATGGATATCATGACTGGCCAAATAAAGACTCCGGATTTGGAGCCCCGGCGACTCATGAAATCTGAACACACAGCTCAAACTTTTGTCGTGAACACGCAGCCCACACTTTCTTGAAATCTGAACACATAGCTCAAACTTGTTGTCGTGAACACACAGCCCACAGTTTTTGAAAGTTGAACACGCAGCTCACATTAACTGAAAGTTGAACACGCAGCCCAAAATTCAAATTTTCTGAACACGCAGCCCAGATAGATAGTGAACACGCAGCCTACAAATTAACTGAAAATTGAACACGCAGCCCAAATTCAAATTCTCTGAACACGCAGCCCAGATAGATAGTGAACACGCAGCCCACAATTTAACTGAAAGTTGAACACGCAGCCCAAATTTCAAATTTTCTGAACACGCAGCCCAGATAGATAGTGAACACGCAGCCCACAAATTAACTGAAAATTGAACACGCAGCCCAAATTCAAATTCTCTGAACATGCAGCCCAGATAGATAGTGAACACGCAGCCCACAAATTAACTGAAAATTGAACACGCAACCTGAATTCAAATTTTCTGAACACGCAGCCCAGATAGATAGAATTTGCATGTAGCTTATTTTACTTCATTAGTATACAGTCCACTTCATCTTATTGGCACACAGCCCATTTCATCTCATTGGCACACAGCCTATTTCATCTCATTGGCACACAGCCCATTTATTTCATTATTGACACATGTATTCATTCTGAATGCAGGCTTGCTCCCGTAACGTGCGAGGATATGGTTCCACCATGGCGCGGGATTGGTATGCTGAGCTCCCAGAGGGCGTCAGAGACTTAGTGGATCTGGCAGGATTTGGACCCTTCTGCGTCGGGTTATCACGCTGTCCTGCCAGGAGGACCTTGATGGCAGCTCTGGTAGAGAGATGGTGGGACACCACCAATTCCTTCCATTTCTCTGCTACCGGGGACATGACCATGACCCCTTTTGACTTTGTTGTATTGACCGGCTTAGACGTCGGAGGTTGGCCCATTCCCTAAGACGAGGATATGGGCGAGTGGGAGGCCGCCTGGATGTATCTGCTGGGGGCTCGCCCGCCTGTTGATAGGGTTTCAGGGAGAGTCCGATACACTTGGTTCTCTTCCCACTTCCGGCGGGCGGAGATGGTGCCTGAGACTCCCGAGGAGACAGAGCAGTACGCCTGTGGTTTCCTGATGTTCCTCTTCGGGACTACCCTGTTCGCCGACAGAGTTGGGCTGTACCTGTTGAGCGCTCTGGTTGACCTATCACAGGTCCATCGATATGACTGGGGTGGCGCCGGCCTGGCTACCCTTTACTTTTATATGAGCGCGACCTCCCGCGGGCGGGGCGATTTGCTTGGCGGCTACTGGAGAGCTTGGGAGGTACTTTTCTGTCCCCCTGACTTACATTTCTGCTTCTCATTACTTGTACATTGCACCCACAGCGCACTTTTACAGTCTGTATTTTGCTCTCAGCATTTCGTACTTATATTCTGCACTGCTTTTCTCAGCTATGGGCTTATGTATACTTCCCATCGTTAGCCCCAGAGCTGGAGGTGGTGGGGATTCCCGTGACCCCATATTCATTGATATTCGAGGGCCCGCACCGGCCGAGACCTCGAGAGACCCTCCTTAATCTGCGACAGTACTTCGACACTGTGCGACACTCAGAGGTACCTCAGAACTTTCAGTTCTTTTCATTTTCATCTTTGATTTGCACTGTATATTCTTGATTTTTGATCGGTTTATGCATTTGTCATCTGCAGATTACATGGCAGCCTTGGGCGCCCCTGGGTGATGATCTCCGACTTCAGTACACCGGAGCGTCAGGCATCTCCCAATATAGGGTCCTGCTCGAAGGGCCGGTTGGCAGGGCCTGGTTCCTGGGGGAGCGCTTTCTGCGCCAGGTACGGGGGTATCTTTCTCAGGATGTTCCCGCAGTACCTCCAGCTAGTATGCGGACCGCTGACAGGCTCTCTTACTCAGAGGTAGTCGGCGCCATGCTGGGCAGTGATGCTTTGCTATATGTTGCGGAGGGGGACTACGCCACCTACCGTCACATATATTTGATGCCTCCATTGACAGAAGCTCGTATTCCGATGATGAGACCTGCCGGTATGTCATCCTCGGACCAGGCTCGGGCTCGAGCTACAGACGTCCCTTCTTCTAGCAGGGCTGGCACATCTAGAGGTGGGAGTAGACCGTTTTCTCCGACTTCGTCGATTCATCCTCATCTGGGATGGCCAGATATGCCTACTGAGTTGATGGCGTGGCAGTATGGGGCTAGCTCTCCGACTCTGATCCCACTAGAGCCTCCTATGCCCAGTGATCGATATGCCATTGATCCGGACTCACCGCCGGTATGCTCCACTTTTCATTCATCATTCAAATGTTTAGACATTCTTCTGTTTACTGATGATTATGAGCTCATTTTTTTTTTTGCAGCCATCGCGAGGGTACATAGAGGAGGTGGTTGGACTGGTGGCCACACTCGAGGGCATGGTCCTGCGCAGGGAGGCACAGTTGTCCGTCGCGGGCATCCAGGTACCTTTCAGTTTTCCTGGTATTTATCGTACTTCTGATGACATGCTGATTTCTACTGCGTCGATAGACTACTTGTGTAGAGCACATCTGACACACACCCCATTTGGACACTGTATTTACACGCGCCCACTTTATGTAGCCTTTGCTTGTATCTGTATCTGATGTACATATTTGGACTGATGTATTTGAATTGAACTCTTTGTTTTCAGATGCCTTCATGGTCCGGTCAGCCGCAGGCCAGGCCACTTGGGCCTCATTGGGGAGTTGGGCCATCTGAGCCTTTTCAGGGGGCGGGGTCATCTCGGCCTTCCCGAGGAGCCGGGCCATCTAGGCCTTATCGAGGAGCTCGAGGAGGGCCTGTCCGCAGACGCAGGGCTCATGTTGTGGAGGTGGAGCCTAATGAGGAGAAGGAGGAGGCTACCGGCCGTCAGTTCGAGACATCTGTTGAGGAGGGAGGCTCTGGTTTTGGCTCAGGGAACAGAGGCGAGGCTGAGGAGGATCCTGAGGATGACAGCTCCGACTCAGATGATGGTGTGGAGGTCGTCCCGCAAAAGAGGACGAGGCGTGCTTCTCGTTCCCGCTCCCGAGGATTTTGATGTTGCTATTTCCTGCTTTATTTTTCTTTTACTAGTAGTTTGTAGTACTTTGCACATTGTTACGCAGTTTTATTTTTTTTGTAAAACTTGTACCTTTGTTTGTTGTAAAGCATGATGAAATGAAATAGCTTTTGGAAAGGTGTTTGTATTTTGAACTTTTAGCATCGTATCACATCAATTTATTTTGCACAAGGATGAAATTAAATGGTAATGCGCATTGTGTAATCACCAAGTCAGGTAGTGAACCGACGCAACAAACTAAACAACTTAACTTACTAAGATATAACAGAATCTTTAGCAAGTTTACAACTCGATAAGCAAAATGCAACAACACAAACAAACAAGACTTTAACAAAAATTGCTTAAACAGAGAGCAATGACTCAAAAACACGAAATACGTCCGCTCGACGAACAACTTGATAAGCAAAACAACAACTCGATAAGCAAAACTCAACAACAAAAAGAGCGTACTTCTGACGATCTGGGCATCGGAATGCATCCGAAACGGAGAGAGATGAAGGTCTTTGACTCCCCCGTTGTACGGAAATGCTTGGAACTTTCCCTCGAAGAGTAAAACAGGGCCAATGAGATACACTGCAGCATTGCCAGCCATCCCTGGGAGCTGGCCGGCCATTTTTGGTGGAGAGAGACAGCTGGCCGGCCATTTCTGAAAAAGTAAATGGCTGGCCAGCCAGAAAAAGTAGCTGGCCGGCCATTCAGTCCTGCAACCACCAGATTTTTGACACATGTCCCCGTGAATAGTGTTTTTCTTCTATAAAAGCCTCAACTTCGGGAACATTCATTTCATCTTAGTTTTAGCCAAAGATAGAGGCGTTTCTCGCAGAAAATATCACATCTTGGATCTCTTCTCTGGATGGCTCGGAAAAGCTGAATTTCCGGGGTTTCGGCTTGAATGAACTATTCATGCTGAGCCGTACTCCGTTACATCTCCCTTTTCTCCATGCCGCGACAAGGTTCTGGAATCCAGTGACGCATGTTTTTAGCTTTGGCGGCCAAGAGATGTGTCCCACTTTCGAAGATTTTCAGGTTTTGATGGAGTCTGAATGCTCTGAAGTGATCTTGCCTCAGCTCCGTTTTGGTCACGCCCAGGCTTTAGGGCGGATGTGTGGGCTCACAGCGCATGACGCTCGATCTCTGATCTGTAGTGGAGAGCTGGACATCCTCGGCTTGATCCATCGTTTTTCCGACGCCGGTGACCGCAGCAACCATTATTGGCAGGGTTTTCGGCAACACGCCCTCTGCTTATGTTTGTTGTCTCATTTTCTGCTTTCCTCGGGCTTTGGCGGGGCTAGCATCCGTCTGATTGAAGTCGCCCAAGGTTTGAGAGAAGGAAAGAGCTGTATTGCCATGACCTTGGCCGAGACATTGATGGGCTTAGATTCTGTCTATCGCCGGGAGGCGACTAGGTTTGCTGGGAGTCCACTGCTACTGCAGGTAATGTTTCCCACCCGTCCTCACATATATATTTGCTCACATCACTCGACCCTCAGGCTCGATTTTTCTCTCAAAACCCTTGTCTTACTCTTCTCTCATCATACATCTCTCTATTCTTTATTCTCTCATTTTCCATCCCTCCCCTAGGTATGGTTGATGGATAAATTGCAGGTTGTGGACTCTTGCCCGGCCTATTCAGCTCGAGGCTACTTCTTTCGGCAGCGTCTTGTCAACGCTCTTGACGAATGGTGGTGGTTCGATTGGATGTGCAATTTGTCCGCAGACGGCATTGCTTGGCGTTGTCCTTGGCTCAACCTCCCGGCAATGAGCTATAGTATGTCCCGGCTGATTGGGATCCAATTGATTGGTCTAACCCACTGCGTATTCTATTTTCCGTTCCGGTTTCTGCGTCAGTTTGGCCATGATCAGACTTGTCCACCGGAGGGGATTGAGTACCCAGCCGCTTTCCCGGTCCGGGGTGCACAGCTTGCCCGATATGCCACGGCATGGAGGACTAGAGAGCTCCTGGCCCCTGCTTCTACTTTCAGTTGCACTTTGTCCGATGAGTGCTTGGATTGGCTCAATGAGGAGGCACAAGTTGGGCCCAGCTTGGCATCAGATGCTCCGTCCAGCTCTCGCAGAGATACTTGATTCAACTATGCCTCAAATTTATTGCTTATTTAGCATTTTCTAGTTTTCTTTATGAATGTACTAAAAAGCAACCTCGATTGTAATGCAAGAGCAGGAGAACTCTATTTTGAAATCAATGAAATTGAAAGTTATGGTACTGAAAATTTTCCGCTTTTGGTCCAAAAATGGTCTTAGTCGTAAAAAGATTGATTTGAACAAAGTCAACTTTTATTAAAACTTTTCAAAACTATTTTCAATGTGGATCATAATTGGACACGCCGAAAATCTGTCACCGAGATGCACAACCCCAGATCCCCGCAACTGGAAAGTTGCCCCTAGTCTGAAGAACAATGCGGCACCCCACAGCAACGGAAAGTTGCCCCTAGTCTGAGTAACTTTGCACCGTCGCGGCAACGGAAAGTTGCCCCTAGTTTGAACAGCACTGTACCGGAGATCATGATAAAAGCTGAGGGATAAAGATGACTGAGATGATCAAAATGGACAGAGTTGATCGGGGAAAAGTTTATGGCTGAACTTCAAGATGAAGCTGCCTACGTATCCCAAAGATGGGAATCAAGCCTTACGTAGTTCAGGCTAAGGTTCACTCGAGTATTTTCACTCTCCTTTTGCGCTCTAACTTTTGCCAAGGCCGCCCTTTGCGGGTTTTCAACCTTGCGAGCTCAGTTTTTATATTTTCTAATTTTTTGTGCTCTGAGTGCTCTGAATTTTGCCTAGGTCGCCCTTTCGGGTTTTCGGCCTAGCGAGCCTCTCAAGGATAATATTTCTTCAACTTGTCCATATTGATCGGTTGTGAGAACACCAAGCCATCTAGATCCATCAGAACCACAGCCCCACCTGACCAGATAGCTTTGATGATGTAAGGACCAGTCCAAATTAGGTTTGAACTTGCCCCTTGGGTCGTGGATGGGAGCTCGGTTGTCTTTGAGCACCAAATCTCCTTCTTTCAGATTCCGGACTTAACTTCTTGTTGAAAGCCCGGGCAATCTCTGCGTTGATAGCCTTGAGATGTGGTACAGTGCTTTC
>NW_021025513.1:623544-757435 GCF_004153795.1 Camellia sinensis
AGAGAGAAGAGCGAGAGTTTTAAATAAGCACTTCCCAAATGGAGCGAAGACAAGGTCAAAAAAAAACATATGGAGTTAAAAGAACATCAACATATAGATTGAAATCATTAAATTGTAATTCCAAGATTGGAATTGATAAATTGATTTTGCACTGAATTGGTTAACCTACTAAAAAGATTTCCAGGCAAAACCCAAACCAAGTTGATGTCCTTTCAAGCTTCTAAGAAATTATGTTTATAAATCTAACCCAACAATTGGTAGTTTTTGCTTTTTCATAGAGAAGCACTCTGCAAAAGCACCAAGAAGGTGAAAACAATGGTAGGTCTATAACTACTGTACAAGATGGACTTTGCACCACTAGGGTAAGTTATGTAATCAAATTTAATTCCTTGTAAAAACATGAAATTAATAAAGAAAAATATGCAATGCAAAGATAGGCAAATTTGAGTTTCAACCACAATTTAGTTACCAGAAAGGAGTAGGAAGTTACCATAACAAACAGCTGCCATTATAAATCAACAATCTGTAATTGATAAGTGAAAACTCTCCTAAAACAGAAAATACACAAAATTGACAGGCCTAAACAAATGCATTTACGCAAATAAAGCCAAACTTAAGGTCACAACAAAGCTGTGTAGTTGTTTTGTTGGGCACATTTTAGTCAACAACCCTCTCATAAAATTGCATTAAATAGGTTTCTATTAAAGTTAATTCCCATAAGACTGTTATGGACAAGGATACTAGAAAACAGATTTTAGGTCAAGTCAATATTATGTGGAGTATCATCAATGAGAACTAGCTTTGAAGTCATGAACAAAACTATTAAATTGATTCAAACTTTTATGTACTTATCTGGAGCAAAAAAGAATAAAACCCAAATTAGATGGTCCCCAATTCCCAAATCAGTCTTTTTGGGTAGCATAATTAGGCTGGAGTAACCCAAACATCAAAATCAGGTTATTTATTTTAAGATCAATTTAGGAAATACCATCCAATGAAAAGTAAAACATAGCTGACACACCTGGATTCGAAAGATGTGTCACCTAGGGAAGATAGCCATAACCACCAAGCAATGAAACAAAGGATAATGTATACAAAACCCAATGTGTCATGGCACCAATATCCTGTTCATGGCACCAATATCCGTTCACACCAAAAGTCAATCTAAAAATCAAAGATCCAACCTCCCAAACTTGAAAACAAGCTGAAACAAAACTACATTAGTAATTCATTACATAAATAAAGAAAACACATGTCCACCACACAATTCTAAAACAGAGCACACTTGTTTGAACACAACAACAAGCACTTCAAGAAGACACTAGGCTCAGAAGGCAAGAGATGGAGGCCTACCATAGGTCAAAGCAGCCTATGCCATCTAATCTAAGAAAAAGGAGGACATCTGCCACTAAGTTTTGCTTCCTGCCAAGGGACAAACCTTAACGGCCTAACTGAATGCTTCTTAAAAATTCAGGTAAAACACATGCTCTATCTTCTATATATAGAGGTTGCAACCCCCTTAACATCACCCAAACACATTACATACCCTCTATGTGTGAGGTCTTGAGATCTAGCTCTCCCTTGGCCATCGTTCTCTCTCTTGGTTGGGACTATTATGTTTCTCTCCCTCACCCCTCTGAGTTCTCAATGTTTTTGATTTTCTTTCAAATGTACCTAAGGACTAACCCTTACACCAAGTTAAACAAAAAGGAGATGAGCTTAATCATTACTACTACTATTTTTTCATCCAACCCAACACACCTATAGTCATGTACAGCACTACTGTTTAGCATTTATCTTACGCTACCCATCCTTGACTGCAACTTGGAAAATGCTTCAATAGCAACCCTTCTTCCAACCTGTCTTCACACCATAAAAAAAAACAAAAAAAAAAACAAGATAATTTGCACATGAGATTGCTTTCTTTCAGATCATGGATGAATTTACCCGTAAAACCATGCATTTATGCAAACAGGCATAGATAATAGTTGACTTTTTTTGAATGAAAGAAAAGAAATTAAGAGATTATGCAACCAAATCAGAAAAAACAGGCACCCAAACTTGCAGGCACAGGTTCCGCAATTAACACTCTTTATTTGTTCATTTATTTATTTTTTCTAGAATATATATGACACTTAGGAGTGTTACTTCGGGATATGTATCAATAAAAGTTGCTTTAATTTTTAAAATCAGACAACTTATGCATGATGGATAATCAAAAAAAATAAATAATGAAAAAAGGAAAACAAGGAAAAGATAGGTAGGAAGAAGATTACAGAAACAAATATTAGGCACAACCATGATGCAGATCGGGATTCCTTCTATTGTCTGTCCACAAGAACCATCCCTGCAGGATTCTGAGCAGGCTGAGCTCTAGGCAACCTCTTAGCTATTTACAAAAAAAAGCCATGTTAGAAGGTCATTAGGAGTCCAAATTTTGACAACAAAATTAGTACGTCAAGAACTAAGAGAAACCATATCAAACAACAATCGTTAAAGGCAATACACGAAATCATAGACTGGAAACTATCTATCATATATACTAATGGACAGGATTAAAATATGATCATCCAATTAATAGGCAATTTTTTATCCATCTATCAAAGGCCAACAAAAAATTTGAACCAAATTTTTAGGGCATCTTGCATGTATAGATGTTTAGATTCTTTTGTATACAGGTTGCACCTCCTTGCACCTCTTCTTAAATAACTGTTTAAATTAACGCCAAAAAAACATTTAGGTAAAAACAAGGTGAGATGTTATCCTTAAAACAAAATGATTCAAGATCAGGTCTTAAATCGGCTCCATTAAAACTCATTTTGAGAATGGCTTCAAATGAGTGAACATACTATTATTAAAATCAAAAAAATCCAAGTTAGAGTGCCACATGCCCATAGGCTTGCCCTAAGGAGCTCTAAATAATTTCCCTAAAAGCAGTAACATCCCAAACCCTATTAACACAACAAATCCACTCTAACAAGACTTGGGATTAATAACAGAATTTTAACCACATATCCGTGGTGCTACCTATTAGCTTTCTCCCATGCAAATGCCAGCTAAACAGAATAAAAAGGAAATTGCAACAAAACCCCTATTTCAATATATGCTACCAACTTTCAGTAATCACAAAAAAGATCTTTCAGCAAAAAATGAAGTTAAAATTTTGAAAAACTGTATCAAACACTCTCCACACTGACTATAAAAAAACAACTTGAGTAATTTTTAAGTTCCGATAATATTTCAGTTATTATTAGGAGTTTTGGCATATCATATTATTTTGGGTAATCAGATCTTGTCAAGGATTCTTCACCTCGTCCCCGAAGATGTTCCAGCCAACACAAGAACAGGGAACATATATGGTCTAGTTCTTTTAACAAACCGAGGTAAAAATTAAAATTCACATCAAAAGGGATTGAAGTAAACAAAAATCAAATCAAAATGTTAATATTATTTTATTAATTCAACATTAAAACTAATTTTTGTCACAATCTGATAAAAACCAAATACTACCTTGAAGGATCGAGAAATTACTTTGATAGAGGAGTGAATTTAACCAATCAATGTCTTCAACGTAGCAGAAATCCGCAAAAAAAAATGAAAGAAGAATGTGAAGAATCAAACCAATAGAAAAAACTGTATCCATGACAATGTGCAGGCCAATTGAACAAAAAAAATATGAACTACTTATGGTTGTTCTTCATTAGATCTACAATATATATATATATATATTTATGTATATGTATAGGCAGAGATTATTGTATATATATAGAGAGAGAAAGAGAGGGCACCAAATCTATAGAAAATGTGAAGAACAAAGGTAGATCTAGATAAAGCTTGTAGATCTCAAACTGATCTGCAATGAGTCTCGAGATGATAGATGCGAAGACCTACATTATGAAGCTTAGATGGAGCTATGACATATAGGAGAAAGAATTTTTTATAACATCGTGAAGCTTGGATATGGTTTTCAAGCATGTATTTGCATCAGGTGGAGGTTTTCTAATTGGGATATGGGCTTTTGTCCAGTCCGGGGATTGGACTGGACCGTGCTGTTGGGCCGTGGCGGGGCCCATCTCACGAGTTCTCGTTTTTTGATAATCTGAACCGTTCAATGTGTAAGAAATCGTCGAGTACTATATGGACTACAAAAAAATTCACGTTGGATCGGATAATCGATAGTTTATGTGATCAAAATCCGTTTCGTATTTAAAAAAAATTGGACGGTGAACAAATTAACGGTTGGACAAAAAACTGATTTGATCATATAGCATCCGATATCCTATCAATGTGATTTTTTTATAGGCATAAGTACTCGAGATTTCTACACATTTAACGGTTCAAGATTATCAAAACGGGACCCATGGTGAGACCCCACGGCCCAACAGCATAGTCTTAGTCCGATCCGGACTGGACAAAAGCCATACCCTTTGTAATTTTTCATTATTGGTCCCTAAAAAATGCCAATAATATGTTGTTTGACAACCAAAATTTATTGGTCTTCAAAAAGTTCACAAGCGTAACAGGGAAATTATCAAGAGTCATTTGGTTAGTTTATAAGTAAATTTCACCCCAAGTTTAGTTTTGTCTCTAAAAGATTATTTTTAGGGACCAAATTTTTAACTAGTTCTTAAATATTAGTTCTCTAAAAGACTAATTATCTTGTAGGTGGTAGACAAGCATTCAACAGGTTTTTGGGTGGTTTATGTTTCTGGCTGACAAACACTAGGGTTTGGTCTTTGGGATGGTTTGAATTAGGTCCAATTAGATTTTCTAAAGTCCCATGCAAGCCTTTCCCTTAATCAATCTCACTTTGTAAGGAATAGTTCTGCTTCTTCTTCTTCATCGAGGATTATCAACAGAGTATCCGAATTCTTTATAGTCAAACAAAATGTAGTTTGTCTCAGCTATATAGATGAAAAATGATTCTAAGTTATTGGAAATCTAATTTGATTATTCGGTGGTGGAAATTGTTTCGTATACCTCATTAGTAAAGTATTGATACATTACTTTAGTTTAATTTAAAAAATATTTAATTTGGTTTGGTGTTGGTTATAATATATTTCTATGTATTATATCTAACTTTGTGGAAAGGCCCATGCGCGTTATTTAATAATTGTTGGTAACAGCAGCTTTGATAAAAAGCCCAAAAGACAACAATATTTGGGATTGTTTATGTTTGAAAGGGGCAGCCGTTTGGCTTTGAGGAGCAGCAGCTTTTTGATCATTATTTGTGGTGGTATTCAAGTGCTGATGAACAAGTAATAGGTGCTCTGCTTCGTCTTGTTCAGTTTTCGATTCTGATTTGGGTGCCATTATTTTGGGTCTTTCTACAACTCTGTTTTTTGAAGACTTTTGTTCATCTATTTAGTGAGGTCTTTTTTGTTGATATTTGTGGATTTATATGAAATTCACCTAAATGCGTGGTTTTGTGAGACCTTCATGTCTCGGTTTGTAATTTCATTTGAAGCTTTTTCGTTGATAGTAGGAATCTTGATTCTATTTTCCCGTGATATACCTCACATTTGAGAGAACCACGTTAAAATTTCTTGGTCGTTGTGTGATTTAATTTCCATATTAGTTTTAATTTCCATTGATTGATTTTACTTGTGGGAAAATTCATCAATTTCCCTTAACAACTGTATCAAAGCTTATTTGTTTATTTAGGTTTATTTATTTGTAATAAATCAATGGAGGAAGAATGTGGGTCGTATGCCTAGCTTTCAATAAAAGCAATTGGGTAACTTTTGAAAAACTAAAATGGATTGACCTATTATTTTGTAAAGATTTGTATGGGGCCTACTGAGGGTGATAATGACAGGACCTGAGGAGTATGAAAGATGATAAATTGGAAGAGGCTTAATCAAAAAGTCTATTTGTGTTTCATCAATGAATTGATGACAGTGGTTCATCATGTTGCTACTAAACCTTCGGTTTTGATTTAGAAAAAATTTTAGAAGTTCTTTATAATGGAAAATCAGCACAAATAAAGTTTTTCTATTTCGATAAGTTGGTTAATTTAAAATATAAAGTGGCTACCCTATTCTGAAACATTTGAATGAAATAAAAGAGTATTGTTAACCAACTTAACTTCCATTGAAAAATTATTTTTTGATGATGAGTTGGAGCTTTGACGTCTACTTAGTTCTTTGCCCGAAAGTTGGGAGACTTTGGTTGTGACCGTTAGTAATTCGGCGCCTGATGGAGTTGTCACAATAGGCCAAGTCACTAGTAGCTTGTTGAATGAAGAAACTAGAAGAAAATCAGCGGGTTCCTCTCATTCGGAAGCATTTGTTGTGAGAGGCCGAAGCAAAACAAGGGGGAGGAGTAAGACTCCTCATGGTCGTGATCAAAGCCGTGGCAAATCAAAAGATTGTTTTTTTTCAAAGAAAGACATTGAGTGCTATTATTGCCATGAGAAAGGGCACATGAAGCAATAATGCCGAAAGCTCAAAAACAAGAAGAAAATGCATGACAAAAGTGTGGATAAGAAGTAAGAAGACACAACGGCAGTTACTATCGATGGTGATCTCATGGTTGTTTGTGAACATGATTGTGTTAATTTTGTGGGCCAAGAGACCAATTGGGTGATTGATTCCGGTGCTTTTTTCATGTGACTTATCGAGTTGATTTCTTTACTATCTACACCAAAGGAGATTATGGGTGTGTTCAAATGGGTAATGAAGGTTTTTCCAAGATTGTTGGCATGGGTGATGTTTGCTTGGAAACAAATTTGGGCTGCAAGTTGTCGCTTAAAGATGTGAGGCATATTCCAAACATTCGCCTCAATTTGATCTCTACCAGGAAGCTAGATGATAAAGGCTACAATAACAAACTTGGTGATGGAAAATGGAAACTCACAAAGGATTCTTTGGTCGTGGCTAAGTGCAAGAAGACTCGCACACTTTATTCGATACAAGGAAAAAAATTGTAAAGCTGTTATCAATGCACTTGAGGAATTGTGGCATAAGCGGCTTGGGCACATGAGTGAAAAGGGGCTACAAGTTTTGTTTAAGAAAGAGCTTCTACCTAGTTTAAAAGGTACGTATCATAAAACTTGTGTTCATTGCTTGGCAAGCAAACAACATAGAGTTTCTTTTTATAAAAATATTACTTCTAGAAAAGAAAATGTTTTGGAATTGATTCATTTGGATGTTTGTGGTCCTTTAAAAGTTAGAACACATAATAGTGCACTTTATTTTGTTACGTTCATTGATGATTATTCAAGGAAAGTTTGGGCTTTTGCACTAAAAACTAAAGATCAAATTCTAGATGTGTTTAAGCATTTTCAGGCCATGGTTGAAAGAAAAACATGGTAGAAATTGAAGTGCATCTGAACAGACAATGCTGGTGAATACATTGGGTCATTTGATGAGTATTGTCGCAGCTAAGGTATTCGGCACCAAAAAATAGTTTAGAAGACTCCTCAACAAAATGACATTGCCGAGAGGATGAACCACACTATTATGGAAAGAACAAGGTGTCTGCTTTCACATGGTAAATTACCAAGATCCTTTTGGAGTAAGGCAATGAGGACAGCGGTTGATGTGATCAATTTGTCTCCTTTCTATCCTTTAAATCGTGATGTTCTCGAAGAAGTTTGGATCGGCAAGATGTGTCTTATGAGCACTTGAGAGTGTTTGGTTACCGAGTCTTTGTTCACATTCCAAAGGATGAGAGGTCCAAGCTAGATAGCAAGTCAAGACAATGTATTTTTTTTTGGCTATTGGCATGATGAATTTGGTTATAGATTGTGGCATAAAGTCGACAAAAAAGTTATTCAAAACCGTGATGTTGTGTTTCTTGAAAACCAAACAATTGAAAACTTTGGCAAAGGTGATCAACCGGAGCGAAAAACTAGTGATCTCATTGACATGGATCCATCTCCTTCATCTTCAGTTGATGATGAAATTGGGGGAGATGTGGAGCTACCTCTTGAAGATGTAGATAATGATGCTACTCTAAATAAAGTTGAGCCAGAAATTGAGGAAGAACATCCAACTCAAGAACTACCACCACAACTTGAGTTGAGGAAATCTACAAGAGACCAGCAACCTTGGAGAAAGTATCATCCCAATGAATTTCTATTCATTTCCGATCAAGAGGAGCCCAAGAGCTATCAAGAAGCAATTGAGCATGCAAAGAAAGGTGATTAGAAAAAGGCCATGGAAGAAGAAATGAATTCCTTGCTTGAAAATCACACTTACGATTTGGTGAAATTGCCTAAGGGAATGAAAATTCGGAAAAATAAGTGGGTCTTCAAATTGAAGAATGATGGCAAGAATCTAAGGTACAAGGCATGCCTTGTTGTGAAAGGCTTTAGGCAAAAGAAAGGTGTTGACTTTGATGAAATTTTTTCGCCGGTTGTAAAGATGTCTTATATTCAGGTTGTACTTGGCATGGCTGCAAGTATGAACCTTGAAGTTGAACAACTTGATGTGAAGACCGCATTTCTTCATGATGATCTTGAAGAAGAAATTTACATGGAGCAATCAGAGGGTTTTATGGAAAACAGGAAAGAGAAATTTGTTTGCAAATTGAAGAAAAGTTTGTATGGCCTCAAGAAAACTCCACGGCAATGGTGCAAAAAATTTGACTTTTTCATGATGAATAATGGTTTTTCTAAAACCACTTCGAACCATTGTGTGTTTATGAAAAAATTTACGGATGACAAATTTATTATTCTTTTGGTTTATGTTGATGACATGTTAATTGTGGGTCAAGATTCTATCATGATTAACAAGTTGAAGTTAGAGTTCAGTAAGTCTTTTTCTATGAAATATTTGGGGCTGGCAAAGCAAATACTTGATATGAAAATTGTTCGTGACCTCAAAAAGGGACTGATTTGGCTGTCTCAAGAAAGCTACATTGAGAAAGTTCTTGAGAGGTTCAACATGGATAAAGTAAAGCCGGTTGGTTGTCCACTTGTGGGTCACTTCAAGCTTAGTTTGAATCAATGTCCTACAAGCAACAAAGACAACGAAGAGATGCTGAAAATTCCTTGTGCTTCAACAGTTGGTTCTTTGATGTATGCTATGGTTTGTATAAGGCTGGATATTGCTCACTCCGTTGGGCAGCGGTGAAATGGATTCTAAGGTATCTTCGAGGGACTTCGAAGGTGTGTTTGTGTTTTGGGAATGGAAAGCCGATGCTTGATGGGTTCACAGATTCCGACATGGTCGGTGATGTTAATTCTTGGAAATCTACTTCAGGGTATTTGATAACATTTGCAGGGGGAGCTGTGGCATGACAATCTAAATTACAAAAATGTGTTGCTCTCTCAACTACTGAAACTAAATTTATTGCCATTATGGAAGCTTCCAAAGAAAAGTTATGGTTGAAGAAATTTTTACAAGAGTTGGGTTTGAAGCAAGAAAGATATGTGCTTTATTGTGATAGTCAAAGCGTTATTCATTTGAGTAAAAATTCTACTTTTCATTCGAGATCAAAACACATTGATGTGAGATACCATTGGATTCGTGATGTGTTAGATTCGAAATTGTTACAACTCGAAAAGGTTTACACAGATAATAATATTTTAGATATGTTGACTAAGACTTTGTCAAGTGACAAACATTTGAAGTGTCGAACTTTCGCGAGTATTGTTGATGTCTCCACCTAAGTTGGTAAGGGGAGAATTGTTAGGTATACCTTCTTAGTGGAGTATGGGATCCGATTGGTTTATTAAAAATATTTAATTTGGTTTGGTGTTGGTTAGAATATATTTTCTATATATTATATCTAACTTTTGGAGGCCCAATGGATAATTATGAATCTATTTGGTAATAGCTAGGGATTTGATAAAAAGCCCAAGAGACAACAATATTTTGGGATTGTTTTAGCTTTGAAAGGGGCATCCGTTTGGCTTTGTGGAGCAACAGATTTTTTATCATTATTCAGTGGTGGTATTCATGTGCTAATGAACAAATAATAGTGCTACTCTGCTTCGTCTGGTTCAGTTTTCAGTTCTAATTTGGGCGCATTATTTTGGGTCTTCTACAACTATGTTTTGAAGACTTTTGTTCATCTATTTGGTGAGGTCTTTCCTTTTGATTATTTGTGATTATTTGGAATTCACCTAAGGGTGGTTTTGTGAGACCATTCGTGTCTCATTTGGAAACTTTTTGGTTGAGAGTGAATCAAATTTCGATCCCGTGGAAGTACCTCACATTGAGGAAACCATGTAAAATTCTTGTACCGTTGTTGATTTAATTTTTTCGCATTAGTTTTTATTTCCATTTGTTGATTTACTTGTGGGAAATCATCTATTTTCGCTAACATAATCAATGTTGGATGAACTTTATTTTTTTATTTTTTATTTTTTTGCATGGATAATTTTCTTATTTAGTTGTATAAGATGAATGGTTTCGATCACCAAAGTAAGTCCAAGTTAGTCCACTAATGAGTCAACTGTACCGTGAAGTTGAGATCTTTAACTTTAAAAAATCTAGACTCAAGGGAAAAATGATAGTTGGAGGGATGGTATTTATCAATCTAGCTGGTACTAGTTTTTGTCTCCTTTTTGCTTTGAATGTGTTTGTTGACCATTCTCCCAGTTTTGGTTTTGGACAACAATGATGTAGGTTCATCATTTCATGGAGTCGTCATTAGCTTTGGGAGCATGCGTGGGAGTTTATTCTTTGGTCTTTTAGTTTTGTTACTAATTGGCTATTTCATCAGGGGTCTTCTATAACACCCCACTCTTTATTAACCAAATACATTAATTTCTTATTATTATTCGCTTCCATATAAGTAAATATGGAAGTAAGATAGAATAAATAAAAAGAATAAATGTTCTCTCTGAAATTATACAATAATAGAATGCTTAACACAATGAACTACTACATATGCCATTAGGCTTACATCAAGGAATAAGAAAGAAAATAAAACAATGAAATAAAAGGGTTTAACCCTCTTTACAAATTAATGGCATTCTGCCTACAATTTAATAGGTCTCACGGCCAACATAGAAAGGCTTCTACCCTTGAATAAATCTTCCATATGTAATACTTGAAAAATTGTCAACAATGTGGGATGAACATATTGTTCAGTAGAAATTCCAATAATTCTAGTTAATGTAATCTATACATGTATATGATCATGTATGCTTCACATAATAAGTATCTCAATAATATTAACTTTATCAATATCCAAAATATGCATATCATAAGTATATTTTTCCTTGACAGGCGAAGGAAAACATTTCTTATCCAAGTCTAACATTCATTGTTCAAAGAAGTTCTCAAGTTTTATTCATTTTGAAAAAAACAAATCACACATAATCAATTATGTTTCTTGTTCTACTCAATGACTTAAAATGACGCTCACATTATTACCAATCCAACACCTATATTGTTATCAAAATCTCACAGATCATCCAACATTATAATATTATCACTTACTCCCACATTTTTCTGGCCACTAAGTACAGAAGGCAAATGATGCACCCTTCACATCACAACACACATATGTAATTTAAACAAAACAATACTACCGCAATATACAATCCAATTTCGTCAAGCCATAACCATCCACTTTACCAAGCGCTAGCTGGAGAGAACTTAGAACCCATCATTTGAAGCACAAACCAATTTATTAGGAGCTAGATGGAAGAAACTTGGGACCTCTCATTCGAAGTGCATTCCACTTTACCGAGTACTAACTAGACGGAACTTGGAACTTCTATATGGCCCTTTCAAAACATAACTCAACATAAACCACAACATTTCCATTTATGTACCAATCAACAAAATTACACAATATGTAAAGATTCAATTCACCTAAATTCCATATCATTTTACAACAAATAATGCAATCCTTCACCGATTGCCAAAGACAAAACTTCTAAACATTATATATTCCGATATCAACAACATACAACGTGAAAGTAATTCAATAATACATCAATCAAATTGTTTCCAATTCACATACGATTCCCCTCATTCCAATTTCATTAATTTATTACAATTACATTTTCTCAAAATTTATCATTTTTCCCAATTATTTGATAAAATTAAATATCTGTGTCTCATGTGAGTACAACTCTCAAATTCCCCAAGTAAAATCATAAATCTCCACATACATAGGTAAATACTCCGAAACATTAATCAATTAGCTTTATATGTTGATTTTTCCAAATTGCACAATTTCATTATGTTAGGGTTTCATAAATTTTAGGGCTTTTCCCATCTTAGGTATCCATGCACTCCAAGGTCTTGCCAAATTTACCATACACAAAGAATTACTCAAGAAATACCCAATATAATGTAAACCCTAACTTGCACTACTCATGCTTTTAAAACCTCTATTACATCACCAAAATTTTGTAATAAAAATACCATCCATCTATGTATAACCACCACATTAAGAGGAATTAAAGAAATCCCCACCTCTTGAAGTGAAGAGGAGAAGCCTAGAAAATCAACGTTGACAAAATCACAAACTAATTTTCTCAAAAGGAAGCTCTCGTCGCACTCTACGTTTTGGTATTAAGAATTAGGGTGAGATTCTGAGTGTAAGTTTGTGGATTTGAAGCCCTAAGAGCTTCGAAACTCAATAGTGGCAAACAGGTAGAGAGAAGAGAGAGAGAGAGAGAGAGGGAGAGAGAGAGAGAGAAGCATAAAAAAATGATTTTTGATGCGCATTTAGAGCATATATAGTCCGACGTGGTCAAACCATCGCAGGCGTAACCAAGAGGGTCACGAGCAGCCTTGCGGTCGCCAGGGTTTCCATAGACAAACTACTGGAAGGTGTTTTTGGTCACGAATGCAACCATGGTGCTCACGGGCGCAAACATGCACATGGGAAAAATCTAGTTCAAAATTCTATGGCACATTCCTGCATAGCAATCTTATATTTCATCTAGTCTCTTACATTTATATTTCATTTATTTAAATTTATAATGTAAATAAGGAAGTACCCCTCGTTTAGATTCAAAGAAAAATACTAGAAAATCAAAATCTAAATAAATCAATAAGTGGTTCTCCCAGTTTTAGTACAAAATAATTTTCCGACTGCAAATACTAAACTTGACGATTAAAGTAAGGTGACTAATACTTTGTAGAAAAATCTCATAAAGTCAATTTAGACTACTTAATATATGAGGAACAATTACTGGAAAAAATTGTTTTTAAAGTCTTGAGTTTTGAAAATTTCAATTTTCACACTTAGAAAATTTTCAAACTTGGTCCAATTTTTTACAAAAAATCTTTTTAATAAAACTATACGAAAAAGATAAGGGAACGAGTTTCAACCCAAGCCATTACCTTTCTATTTTGTGAGGATTCATGAATTTACCTTTAGGGGACTTTTGCTAGTTGGCTTCTAGCCATCATCTTTTTTCAATTTATATCATGGGTTTTTTGGTTTATCCTTTTTATTGATGTATGTGAAATGTAACACTACTGTACTATGTTCATTTACATTAGTAAAGTAATTTTTTGCTAATCAAAATAATGACAGTAGATGATGGTCGAGAGTTGTGCCATTATTGATGGAGAAGAATGAATAAATAAATAAGAAGAAAAAGAAAATAGATTAGGGCTTATATGTTTAAGGTAAAATGGTTATTCATGATTGTGGGAGCCATGTTCAAGCAGTCTAATACCATTAAGCCCAATTGCAGGCCGGTCCATTTGGCCTCATCCATCAGGCCCATTTAGAGCTAAATAAATAGGCCAAGTAGCAGATCTTGGTTCTGGTAGCAGAAGTCGAATAGTCCATTTAAGTCGGCATCTTGGCCAATTGCCAATTCCTGTCCATAGAGCGCTAGGGGAGTAAATCTTGATGAGGTGCGTAGTAGGGGATAAAACCTAAAAGAGAAGCTCTATAAAAGGAGAAAGAAGGCCCAAGGATCAGGTATGTTCCAAATAGCTCATTCAAAAAAGAAAGCAATCTACATACTAGGCTAAAAAAACTAACTAGACCGTCAGAGTGCTAATTCCGGCACCCCCGACTGGAGTTGTTATTTTATTTCAGTTGATTATCAAAGGACTGTTCCAGGATCTGCTTGGATAGACGAGTATCCCAAATCTATCTCTCCACAAATGGCGCCGTTTGTGGAAATACTCAAACTCATCCATGACAAACCTAGTGCAAGATCTTTCACTCACAGAAGATAACATTACACCAGGAATAGTATATGGGCCAAAAGACATGCCCACACGAAGAACTCTGAAATTTGACCCATTGACACCTTTACCTTCGTCCTCAGTAAAGAATGCCATGCAAACCCTTATCGGCCAAGCAAAATGAAATGAACAACAAATGGACGATATGACAGCTCATAACGAGCGCTTACGCCAGGAATTAGCCAAATCCCAACAAGCGCCACAACATTTTAGGGGTTGGTTGCCAAAGAAGAAAACAATACAGTAATGCCTCCCCCGAAAACATGGGGATGGTAGCGACTCAAAGCCATCGAACGAGGAACCCAAAAAACAGGGCCGACCAAATACCTCAGACTCATCGGACGACAGTCTACAGGTGTAGCACAAGCATAGCAAAATGAGCGATGACTCTGACAGGAAGGACATTCACGACCCTTTTGTGCAACATATTGCCAAGGCTACTTTTCTTAAGAAGTTCAAAGCTCCATCATTTATATTATACGATAGGAAATCAAACCCTATAGATCATGTTCGACACTACAAGCAAGTGATGACATTGCATGCAGACGATGAAGTGCTTATGTGCAGAATATTCCCTAATAGTTTGAGATCACTTGTCGTCAAATGGTATTACAGGCTTGAACCTGGATTGGTCGGGAGTTTTCATCAACTCCAGAAATCCTTCAAAGCCAGATTCATCATGAACGAAATTCAGCCAAAGCAAGAAGATTCTCTTTGGGCAATGAAGATAAAGCAAAGAAAAGCCTTGCGGGAGTATTCGGCTCGTTATTGGGAATGCTTCAACCTCGTGGATGATGAATGCAACTATGTTATGACAATTACAACCTTCAAAATGGAACTGCACCGTGATAGCTCACTCCGAAGCTCACTAACTCGAAGGCCTCCTAAAATGGTCTGGTCCCTGATGAGAAAAGTTAAGGAGTACTGCAAAGTGGAAGATGACGCAATCAGGGTTAAAGCTAGCCTACAAGCCGAACAAACGACAGTATCTGTCATGGCACAACCCTCAAACTCTGTCCCATTGGAGAGAACTTCGCTGAGGAAAAGCCCGGACACTAGGGGCCGATTCAAAAAGGAGAACCATTAGGATTCGTGACGAAGTGAGCAGCATCAATTGGAAAACTGTCACGACCCAAACCCATCCCTATAGGTTTAGCATCGTAACCAGCCAGTAATCCTTAGATTATCGAAGGCCTCTGAACAGATAAGCATATAATAAGGGGCTAGCGGAAGCAAATACATAAATATAGTCATCCAATGAGCTGTGCTGACTTTTATGAAACAGAATATTTAAAACTTTATATATATAGTCAAAAGTCAATCATACATTATACCCACAAACATTAAAGTATCTGAAGTATAGCCAACAGAATTACATCAAGTCATATATATACAAACAGAACCAACAGAACTAGAACACAGGACACTTCGGGAACCTCCATACCGAAGGCCTCTGAACAGATTAACAATAATAAGGGGCTAGCGGAAGCAAATACATAAATATAGTCGTCCAATGAGCTGTGCAGACTTATATGAAACAGAATATTTAAAACTTTATATACATAGTCAAAAGTCAAACATACATTATACCCACACACATTAAAGTATCTGAAGTATAGCCAACAGAATTACATCAAGTCATATATATACAAACAGAACCAACAGAACTAGAACACAGGACACTTCGGGAACCTCCACGTGAGGCACAATGGCTGGCTGACAACAGGACTCAGACCCAGACAAAAAGTCTCCAGACTTGAACTCCAGAATGCTCACCTATACATATATATTTATACAAACAGTGAGCTAAAGCCCAGTGGATAACATTAAGGTAAAGAGGTTAGTGAACGAAATCCGAACATATCATAAGTAGAAAACAGATCATAGCATAATCATTCTCATATCAGAACATAATAATGGTACATCCCATAGAACACCTTACAGAACGTCTTCCGACTAGAGTAATCGGTTCCAGATACCGATTAAACACATATCACCACAATGAAGTGGCTAACGAGATCTCGTAATTACTTGTATGTCATGGACCCGCATTTTCATGCCGTTCCCCATGACTTGGGACTATCTATGGATGCCATAATAGATTTCAAACTTGGGATGTTCGTTCATGTAAACAGATATCATTTCAGAAATCATAGCTTATCACATTTCATTTGGAACATAATTTCACGTAAACGTATCTTTATGATAACATTACTCACAGTGGTTCCAGTAAGCGGTCAATCAATCCTCGAGTCTTGGCCTACAATCACAAAATACATAACACAAGCATGTCTTATCATTACACATTCATGTGGCCAACACGGCTTAGCTTACTTTACATAGGTTTCTTGCTTAACGCATTGCTCAAAACACACTCTTGAATCTCATAACTTAGTACATTCTTCACTTAGTGTGTTTCTAATCCATTAGTGTGTTTCTAATCCATAACCTCATTATCAAAGCTTAATTAAGTCTTAGGAATGCCTAAGATGCAATGAGGATGCCAAAACATGAGTTGGAACACATAGGCAAATTTTCTGAAAATAAGGTCCCCGCTCGAGCGGACATGCAAAATGAGAGGGGTCGCTCGAGCGAGACTTCTTTCGCTCGAGCGATCTGTAAGCTACATGAAACTTCTGGAAGCTTGCAATTCACACTCGAGCGTACTTTTGATCGCTCGAGCGGAGTGCACGCACTCAGAGTGGTCGCTCGAGCCTAAACTCCCACGCTCGAGCGTGGATGCAAATTCTGGAATTTCCAAATTTGATCACCAAGCTCAAAACTCGAATTCAATCTTCTAAAACACATCTCTTGGGCCCCAAAACTTAAGATAACATAGTAAACTTGTAAAACATGAAGAATTTAGGATCATTTCATAAAATCATGGCCCAAGGTTTTGTTAAAAACTCATAATTTCAACTTAAAAGTCAAGAAACAAAACATGCATGTAAAATCTTTTCTTCAAACTTCATGAAACTAGTAAATTGAGCTCAAAGGCTCCATGCATGAGGGAAATCCTTTTCAAAACATGGATTTAAGGTTTAAAATATGATGACTTACACATGCATGTGCCAAATAACTCATGATAACAACGTAGATGCCCAAAATCAAACTTAACATGTCAAAACTCCATGTATTCATGCATGCATGTGGATTTCTCTTCCAAATTCTCTTTCAAGACTTCAAAAACATGGGATTGACTTACAAGACTTGATGAAATATGCATGCATGTACCATTCAACCTCCATTTCCAACACAATTGATGTAATTCAAATCTAACTTGGTAATTTAACACCTACAAGAGCATGCATGTATGAATTGTAACTCAAATCTTCATCCTAGGCTCAATATACACATTTAAACTCACAATCTACATGTTAATAACTTAATTCATAAATTTAGGAGTTGAATTCATACCTATAGTCTTGAATTAGTCTAGCTCTTGCACAAAATTGATGAACTTAAGTAAAATCTTCAACTTCTTCCTTTAATCTCTCCTTCCCTCTCTCTAGAATTGCACTCTCTCTCTCTAAGAAGAAATCTCAGATTTTTCTACTCAAGGGAAATGAAAGGAAATGAGCTCAAAAGAGCTAAATGTGATGCATATATAGTTATGATGATATAATGCATTAATTGGGACATTAGGCTAACCAAACACAGCCAAATTAATCAGACTGAATCAAATTTTAATAAAATTTTCCATATGGTTCTAAAAATTCCAAACAACATATCGAGATGCCGATAAGGCTTTCAATTTACATATTAAAGTGGAAAATTCAAATAGATATTTCTGCAAGCAACAGATAGAAAGCCAAATATCATGCAAAATACAGAATAAACACATAATTTATTTTAATCCTCTCATTAGCATCATGAATTACGGATTAGTAACTAATTACAGGTCGGGGTTATTACAAAAACAGGCACCCTAGATGGTCGGATAAGCCATACACTAAGTTTAGCGAGCCGATAAGAAAAATTCTGAACAAGATTCAGTATCAGCCTTTTTTCAGATGGCCGAGTAAAATGTTTAGGCTGCCGGACAAGAGGTGTAGAGATTAGAGATACGAGTACCATAAAGATCATGGACATACGACCGATAAATGTTACGCTCTTAAAGATTACCTAGAGGAGTTGGTCCAAGGAGGCAAACTCGTCGAGTACCTCCAAAGACGAAGAAAACACCAGGGGTACTCATTGTGCATCTCGATTCACCACCTGTTGCTGTGATCCATGTGATATACAACATACCCCCATCTAACAGTGTGCACTCGATTCATATACAATCTTCAAACCCTGACTTGGAGTGTGGCAAGTTGGTCAAACGACCTCGTCTATCAAATGAAATCAGTTTCTCTAATGTCGATCTTCAGGGGATCACCACGCTAGAATTCATGCCCCTCGTGATTGAGTTGCGAGTTAATAAGTTTGCTATCAAGCGTGTCTTAATCGACCAAGGGAGTACTTCAGAGGTCATGTATTACAAGACATTTCTCAAACTCGACTTCAATGACGTAGACCTACTACCAGTCGAATATCTTTCTTTAACGCCAATTCAAAGTATCCCCTCAGCAAAATTGTGTTACCAGTGCGTGCGGGCACTAATACACTAGAGGTCGAGTTCCTTGTTGTCAAACTCCCTTCACCCTATAACATAATCATGGGCCAAGCATGGCTTTATGCAATGCAAGTTGTGCGAAGCACTTATCACCAGCTGCTCTGTTTCCCAACACAACATAGAATTGAGCAGGTTCGCAGCTCACAAGGGTTTTCGAAGGAGTGCTACCTGTTGGCCTTGATCAAAAACCCCAAGGATATGGAAGCTAATTCAATCGAAGTCTTGAGTTAAGAAAGTCCTGAGGATATCGGAAAGACCTCAGCCGATAAGGTTACGGAGGACTTAGATCGGATAATGATCAATGAGGATCCGAACAAATTCTTTTTAATCGGCACAAGCCTTGACGCTGCCGAATGACAGGAGCTAATACCGTTTCTTCATGGTTATATCGATATCTTTGCTTGGACGCCCTATGACATCCTAGGTGTCGACTCAACGCTCGCAATGCATAGTCTGAATGTCGACCCAACGGTTAAGCCGGTTACCCAGAAAAGTCACCGCTCAGGCACAAAGCATGTTATGGCTGTAATCAATGAAGTTGATAGGTTATTGGATGGTGGAACAATCTGGGAAGTTTCTTATCCCATATGGCTATCTAACACTGTTGTAGTAAACAAGAAGACAGGCTTTTGGTGTGTCTACGCGGATTTTTCTGACCTGAACAAGGCTTGCCCAACAGATTACTTCCTGTTGTTGAGAATTGACCAACTCGTGGATACAACCACCCAACATCAACGTATAAGCTTCTTGGATGCTTACAGGGGTTATCATCAAATTGCCATGAATCCAGCAGATCAAGAGAAGACAGCATTCCTGACACCAAGAGGCACTTATTGCTACAAGGTCATGCCTTTTGGAGTGAAGAACGTTGGGGCAACTTATTAAAGACTAGTCACCGGCATGTTCAAAGATCAACTCGGAAAAACTATGGAAGTCTACATCAATGATATGGTGGTGAAGTTAAAAGCAAAAAGGACCATCTAACTGATCTTGCCACGACATTCAACATTTTTCGCAAATACAGAATGAGATTCAACGCATCCAAATGGCATTTGGTATTGGGTCAGGAAAGTTTCTTAGCTACATAGTGAATCATTGGGGGATAGAGGCAAACCTAAAGCAAATTAAGGCTATCTTAGAACTCGGCTTGCCGTAGTCAACTAAAGAGGTACAAAAGCTCATAGGCATGGCCACAGCTCTCAATAGATTCATTAGTTGGTCTTCGGATCAATGCAGATTGTTCTTTCAAACACTATGACAGGGAAAATCATTTCAATAGACTTCGGAATGCCAACAGCCTTAGAGGGTTTAAAAGCCTACCTCGGAGCCTCTTCTTTGTTGACCACCCTCACTCCTGGAGATGTGGTCATTTTGTACCGGGCAGTCTCTGACCAGGCCGTCAGTGCCGTCCTTCTCAATGATGAACTTAGTGAACAGAAACCCATTTTTTACGTTAGTAAGACGATGATGGATGCCGAAACCCGATACCTTCTCTTGGAAAAACTAATCCTGGCCTTGATTGTAATATCCTTGTTCTATAGTATGCTAATTGGTCCTTAACATGAATATGATTATGTGTTTGATATGATTTTGTGTGCCATTATGTGAAAATATTTGGTTTTGAATTTCTATCTATTCACCGTAGGAATATCTGTTGATTATCTACTTTGAAAATTAAATTGAAGGCCTTATCGGCCACAAAACCCGAAATTGATTGCGCCATTGTGATTAGCGTAATTTTTAGAGCCTACGGTGAAATTTGATTGGAAATTGATTCAGATCAGATTAAATTGATGAATTAGTGCCCAATTACTTTATTATTATTATATTGGAATTAGTGGAATTGGTTGTAATAGAGCACTACACCCTCGATTCTCTCTTTAGCTTCATTTGGCTGATTTTGAACTCAAAGAAGAGGGAGGGCCGGCTTTAGAGAGAGAGAGAGGGAGAGAATTGTGTAATCTTGGCTCAAGGTTTGGGGAATTTGAAGATTAAACTCAAGAATTTGCTATAGTTTGGAAGATTGAGCTCCTAGGTAAGGGAATTCATGAGTTTAATGTTGTAAATTGTGAATTCAAGTTTGATTAATGGTCAAGAACATGAGTTAGATTGATTATGATGAAATTGGGTTAGTTTTGTTGAATTTGAAGTCTTAGAACACATGCATGTAAGAAATTGCCATAAATTTCCATGTTTGGGCATAAAGTATGTAATACATGTTGAGTTTTGATTAATGACCATGTATTTGATCATCTCTTCACCAATTAAGTTGAGGATATTGTGTATATTTCACATCCAAGTGCAAATCATGGGAGTTTGAGTCTTGCATGTTTGAATCTAGTGTGTTGGTGATGAGTTTGAGTTAATTTGAGACATGCATGTGATTAAATTATGAAATTGAGCTTCATTGTGTTGTAATTTGGTGTTTCCACCATGTTAGAATATGTATATGTGAAGTTTGAGCTAAAATCGTGCATTTGGAACCTTTGAACATCAAATTGAAGCTCAAGAACATGTTTTGGGTTTTCCAGAATTTTGATGTCCGCTCGAGCGGGGAAACCGCCGCTCGAGCGTGAAATCCGTGTTCCCAGTATTTTTTGCAGACATGGTGTCCGCTCGAGCGGGGAGCCATGTAGAGAGGCCTTCCGCTCGAGCGCCAAAGTTCGCGATCGAGCGTAAATTTGACATGTCCAGTACTTTTGCAGGCCTCGTGGGTCCGCTTGAGCGGGGAAGTCCACGCTCGAGTGGGGACCCTGTTTTTTGAAATTTTGAAAATGCATTCTGTGTTTCGTTTTCCATTCTCTTTCGCTTGCAAACACTCTTTAGGCATACATTGAGCATAATAAATGAGTTAAATAGATAAGAATGAAGCCTTAAGAGGAATAGGTGGATTTAAGAACAGATTGAATTGTTTGTGACCCTTTTGTGTTCATGGAATGTGTAGGGTCGAGCTTCAGGGCAAATCAACCAATCGATCACTGTGAGTAATATCGATATTTTGAAACTTATCATTTGTCCAATTGCTTATTTCTTTATAAGCCTTATAAGTGCTAGTTTCAATTTTGGACAAATGTTTGCTATGAATAACTAAATGGGCCGAAGGCCAGTTTGACATAAATGAATGAATGGATGCGCCAGAGGTCATTTTGACATGAATGAATGGGCCAGAGGCCATTATGACATGAATGGATGGGCCAGAGGCCATTTTGACATGAATGAATGGGCTAGAGGCCATTTTGACATGAATGAATGGGCCAGAGGCCAATTTGACATGAAAGATTGAATGGGCCAGAGGCCAGTTTGACATGAAAGTTTGAATGGGCCAAAGGCCAGTCTGACAAATGAAAGATAAATGGGCCAAAGGTCAGTATGTTTGGAACCCCAGTCACTTGACCTAAATCATGTATATATATGTTAAATAGAAATATGAATTGGGCCCAAGGCCGTTTGAAGCATGTTGTTCTATATATCGTTTGTATAACTTATGTATTTGACATTATTCACTGGGCTTTCGCTCACGCTCATTCATGTGTTTGTAGGTGAGCCAAGAGAAGTCCAAACCCAGCCCCAGTGATGTCTGTGAGGAATAACAAAGGTTTTGAAGAGTCAGCCCTTGCGTCTCACGCACGAGACCCATCTTCGCCTTTTTGTCATTCTGTTTTATTTTGTCATGTGGGCGAAGTCTTTGAATATGTTGTATATAGTTTTGATGGGTTCACTCAGACTATTATGATCCTGTATGTACAGAACCTTGTGTGGTACATATTTTGTTGTGAGTTATTAATGTGCATATGTATGGTTGTTACGATGTGCCATGTAAGCACAGTTCTATGGACAAAGTTTTAAATTGCTTCCGTTTGGCCCCCATTAACTCTGTTGAAATACATTTGGTTTTGTTTGAGGCCATAGGTAATCTCATGATTACTAGCCAGTTATGTTCTTAACCCACGGGGGCGGGTTCGGGTCATGACAGAGTGGTATCAGAGCACGAGTTAATAACTCACACACTTATCCAAAAGAGCAATAAACGTCTAGAAAAGATCTAGGATGCATTCATGTGATAAGTATGAATTTGGAAGCATCGAGAATATGCCTAACTGTTTTGATATGAACGATTATGTGCTATAAGTTTGTGAATTGCTTGCATCGTAATTGTTTGAATATGTGTGCTCCCTAGTATATGCATACTTGTATATTTCTTGTATAAAGTATAATGTAAATTTAATCAGATGGTGAAAACAAGAGTTGATGAGATAGATGAGTCCTCTACTGCCAGAATAGACAGAATGAAAAGATTGATTCAGGAAATGGCAGAAACGTTGAGGCAACAACAGGAGTGGCAACAACCACACCCTCCACCTCCACCTCCGGCACCTCCTGTGCCAGATAATCAGAATGACGATCGGATAATAGCACTCACCAAAGAATTCAAGAAAATGAAACCACCACAGTTCCACGGGGGACTAGATCCGTTGAAAGCCGAAGCATGGGTCCTCGGCATTGAGAAATTATTTGAAGTGTTCTCGTGTTCGGAGACACAGAAAGTACTTCTAGCCACTTTTATACTAGAAGACGAAGCAAGAAGATGGTGGATGTTGATGCGTGAGAATTACAGAGATGTTGACTGGGTGAAATTTTTGGAGATCTTCTATGACAAGTACTTCCCACAGTGTGTTCGGGATAGGAAAGTGTTAGAGTTCATGGAGCTAAGGCAAGACAGTATGACTGTAGCCGAGTATGAGGCCAAATTCACTGAATTGGTCAGGTTTGCACCTCATGTGATTGATACCGATTACAAGAAAGCGAAGCATTTTGAATGTGGGCTTCGAAGTGACATTTTAGAGAGAGTGAATGTCTTGAAGCTGGAAACCTACATTGGGGTGCCAGACAGGGCTATCATATCAGAAGCTAACATAGCTAGACAGACTAAGTCTATAATTGACTGGAAAGGCAACAAAAGGCAAAGCTTCTTCTCAAAGAAGAAATTTTTGAAAAAGCAAAACACAGGCTCCTCAAATACTTCAAATTCTTCCTTAGACACAGCTCCCATGTGCAATATTTGTAGTAGAAAGCACCATGGAGTTTGTTACCGTGTGTCAGGAGCCTGTTTCAAATGTGGTAAACAAGGGCATATGGCTCGAGATTGTAATCAGAATGATGGAAAACCAGCTGCTAGCTCAACTGCATCAATCCCGAAGCCGGGAAATACTATGAGACCTGCCATCACTGGGGATACCGTGAGACAAGGGGGAGTTTTTGCGCTTGTTTCGGGCAATACACGGAATGCCAGCGCAGTTGTCTCAGGTACTATTTCTATATGTAATCAGGATGCTTTTGTGTTAATTGACTCCGGATCCATACACTCTTTTGCGACATGTGCATTTGCATCTAGATTGAATAGACCTTTAGAATTACTGCCATATTTGCTATGTGTGTCTTCTCCATCTGGGGAATCTGTATTGTGTGAATCCATATACCGGTTTTGTGATATGCGTGTTGAGGATGCTATCCTATATGTAGATTTGTTACCCTTGAACTTTAGGCATTTCGATGTAATTTTGGGCATGGATTGGTTAACCAAATATTGTGCCACCATTGATTGTGTGACAAAATGGGTTGTGTTTAAACCACCAGAACAGAAGGAAATTGTGTTTGTGGGTAATGGGGTAGTGCCTCCACCTTATTTGATATCTGCAATGAAAGCATATAAACTGATCAGGAAAGGGTGCCAGGGTTATTTGTGCTATATGTTGTCTGAACAAGCTGCAAATGTTGAATTGAATGATATCCCTATTGTTAGAGAATTCCCAGATGTGTTTTCAAATGAATTACCAGGGGAATTGGTAGATAGGGAAATAGAGTTTACTATTGAAACTATGCCAGGCACCCAGCCCATTTCTAAAACTCCCTACAGAATGGCTACTGCCGAAATGAAAGAATTGAAAGAACAGTTGCAAGACCTACTTGACAAGGGGTTTATTCGACCTAGCACTTCGCCTTGGAGTGCACCAGTATTATTTGTGAAAAAGAAGGATGGAACCCTACGCTTGTGTATCGATTATCGGGAATTGAACAAGGTAACAATAAAGAACAAATAAACCCTACCCCGTATTGATGACTTATTTGACCAGTTGTAAGGATCACAAGTGTTTTCTAAGATTGATTTGAGGTCCGAGTATCATCAGTTGAAAGTTAAGGCAGAAGATGTTGAGAAAACCGCATTCAGAACGAGGTATGGACATTTTGAGTTTCTTGTTATGCCATTTGGAGTGACTAATGCTCTGGCAGCATTTATGGACTTAATGAACTGAATTTTTAAAACCTACCTTGACGAATTCGTTGTGGTTTTTATTGATGACATTTTGATATATTCTAAAGATAGACTTGAACATGAACATCATTTGAGAACTGTCCTACAAATATTTCGGGAAAGGAAATTACTTGCTAAGCTAAAGAAATGGGAGTTTTGGTTGGATGAAGTTGTTTTCTTAGGGCATATTATCAACAAAGAAGGGATTTCAGTAGACCCACAAAAAATAGAAATGATTGTGAATTGGCCCACAGCGACGAATGTAACAGAGGTCCGCAGTTTCATGGGCTTGCCTGGGTACTACAGGAGATTTGTGAAGGACTTTTCAAAATTAGCTGTGCCTCTTACCCAATTGACACGAAAAGGGCAACCATTTGAATGGAACGACGAAAGAGAAGTTGCCTTTCATGAACTGAAAACTAGATTGACCACCGCACCAATTTTGACACTACCTTCAGGTACGGAGAATTTTGTAATTTTCAGTGATGCGTCTTATAAAGGTTTGGGTTGTGTGTTAATGCAGAACGAAAAGGTTATTCCTTACGCCTCCCGACAGTTAAGGCCACACGAGAAGAATTATCCAACACATGACCTAGAATTGGCCGCAGTTGTTTTTGCTTTGAAAATCTGGCGGCATTATCTGTATGGAGCAAAGTGTGAAGTCTACACGGATCACAAAAGTCTGAAATACTTCTTCACGCAGAAGGAGTTGAATATGTATCAGAGGAGATAACTGGAACTAACAAAGGATTATGATTTAGAGATTCAGTATCACCCCGGGAAAGCTAACACAGTTGCTGATGCCTTGAGCAGAAAATCAACGGGGAGTATGGATTGTTTGCTTACTAAACAGAAAGAGATCTTGCAAGATTTTAGGAAGTCTGAAATTGAAATGGTAATGTGTGAACAGGGCGGATTGATAGCTGCTATTACAGTCGAGCCGGCAATCATCGATGAAATCAAATAGAAACAGAAAGAGGATGAATTCCTCAAGAAGGTGATAGATGAATTTAAGACAAGTCCGAAAGCGGAGTTTGGCGTTGTAAATGAAGTGTTGAGATTTCAAAACCGAATGTGTGTCCCAAACATTTCGGAACTAAAGATGAGGGTTTTAGATGAAGCCCACAAATCAGCGTTTGCTATGCATTCGGGTAACAATAAAATGTATCAGGATTTGAAACAGACCTATTGGTGGCCTAAGATGAAGAAAGAGATTGCAGAATATGTATCCAAATGTCTTCAGTGTCGGCAAGTTAAAGCTGAGCATGAGAAACCAGGCGGTCTACTGCAACCTCTCCATATTCCTGAATGGAAGTGGGAACATGTGACTATGGATTTTGTCGTTAGCCTACCTCGAACTTCTCGAGGTATGGATTTTATTTGGGTTGTAGTTGATAGACTAACTAAATCTGCACATTTTCTGCCTGTCAAAACTACATTTAATGCTTAGAGATTGGCTACTATTTATGTTAATGAGATCGTCCGTTTACACAGAGTTCCGGTATCTATTGTGTCAGATAGAGATCCGAAATTTGTACCTAGACTGTGGAAGAGTTTGCAGGAAGCCATGGAGACGGAACTAAGGTTCAATACTGCATTCCATCCACAGACAGATGGGCAATCAGAAGGAACAATACAGACTTTGGAAGATATGCTTCGGATGTGTGCTTTGGATTTTCAAGGGAGTTGGGAAGACTACTTGCCACTTGCGGAATTTGCTTATAATAACAGCTTCCACTCCAGCATCGGTATGGCACCATACGAGGCTTTGTATGGTAGAAGGTGTAGATCACCAAAATTGTTGGACAGAGATCGGGGATAGAGCTTTACTTGGGCCTGAAATTGTGCATGATACTTCTGAGAAAATCAAAACTATTCGGCAAAGGCTCAAAATAGCTCAGGACCGACAAAAGAACTATGCGGACGTTCGAAGAAGACCTCTTGAGTATGAGGTCAGTGACCACGTGTTTATCTGTGTGTCCCCAATCAAAGGCCAAGTCAGGTTTGGATAGAAGGGCAAGCTGTCGCCCCGTTACATTGGGTTGTTTCAGATTCTGGAAAGGCTTAGCCCAGTGGCCTATAGAGTTTCTTTACCACCGGGATTCGAGCAAATCCATAATGTGTTTCATGTGTCGATATTGAGGGGTTATCTCCGAGACCCATTCCATGTGATTGATTATCACCGGGTAGCTTTGGATGAAAATATGGAGTACGCTGAATGACCGGAACGAATTGTTGACCGGCAAGTGAAACAACTGAGAAGCAAGTCCATCCCAATGGTGAAAGTTGAATGGAAAGAACACTATGGGACGGATACCACGTAGGAAAAGGAGGATGAAATGTGACTACGCTATCCAGGTTTGTTTCCCGACGAAGGTAAATTAAGTTTGGAGGACCAAACTTCCTAAAGAGAGGGAGGGGAGACTATAATATCCTTGTTCTGTAGTATGCTAATTGGTCCTTAACATGAATATGATTATGTGTTTGACATGATTTTGTGTGCCATTATGTGAAAATATTTGGTTTTGAATTTTTATTTGTTTACCGTAGGAATATCTGTTGATTATCTGCTTTGGAAATTAAATTGAAGGCCTTATCGGCCACAGAACCCGAAATTGATTGCGCCATTGTGATTAGCGTAATTTTTAGAGCCTACGGTGAAATTTGATTGGAAATTGATTGGGATCAGATTAAATTGACTAAATTGATGAATCTGTGCCCAATTACTTTATTATTATTATATTGAAATTAGTGGAATTGGTTGTAATAGAGAACTACACCCTCAATTCTCTCTTTAGCTTCATTTGGCTGATTTTGAACTCAAAGAAGAGAGAGGGTCGGCTTTAGAGAGAGAGAGGGAGAGAATTGTGTAATCTTGGCTCAAGGTTTGGGGAATTTGAAGATTAAACTCAAGAATTTGCTATACTTTGGAAGATTGAGCTCCTAGGTAAGGGAATTCATGAGTTTAATTTTGTAAATTGTGAATTCAAGTTTGATTAATGGTCAAGAACATGAGTTAGATTGATTATGATGAAATTGGGTTAGTTTTGTTGAATTTGAAGTCTTAGAACACATACATGTAAGAAATTGCCATAAATTTCCATGTTTAGGCATAAAATATGTAATACATGTTGAGTTTTGATTAATGACCATGTATTTGATCATCTCTTCACTAATTAAGTTGAGGATATTGTGTATATTTCACATGCAAGTGCAAATCATGGGAGTTTGAGTCTTGCATGTTTGAATCTAGTGTGTTGGTGATGAGTTTGAGTTAATTTGAGACATGCATGTGATTAAATTATGAAATTGAGCTTCATTGTGTTGTAATTTGGTGTTTCCACCATGTTAGAATATGTATATGTGAAGTTTGTGCCAAAATCGTGCATTTGGAGCCTTTGAACATCAAATTGAAGCTCAAGAACATGTTCTGGATTTTCCAGAATTTTGATGTCCGCTCGAGTAGGGAAACCGCCGCTCGAGTGTGAAATCCGTGTTCCCAGTATTTTTTTACAGGCATGGTGTCCGCTCGAGCAGGGAAGTTCACGCTCGAGTGGGGAGCCATGTAGAGAGGCCTTCCGCTCGAGCGCCAAAGTTCGCGATCGAGCGTAAATTTGACATGTCCAGTACTTTTGCAGGCCTCGTGGGTCCGCTCGAGCGGGGAAGTCCACGCTCGAGTGGGGACCCTGTTTTTTGAAATTTTGAAAATGTATTTTGTGTTCCGTTTTCCATTCTCTTTCGCTTGCAAACACTCTTTAGGCATACATTGAGCATTATAAATGAGTTAAAGAGATAAGAATGAAGCCTAAAGAGGAATAGGTGGATTTAAGAACGGATTGAATTGTTTGTGACCCTTTTGTGTTCATGGAATGTGTCGAGCTCCAGGGCAAACCAACCAACCGGTCACTGTGAGTAATATCGATATTTTGAAACTTATCATTTGTCCAATTGTTTATTTCTTTATAAGCCTTATAAGTGCTAGTTTGAATTATGGACAAATGTTTGTTATGAATAACTGAATGGGCCGAAGGCCAATTTGACATAAATGAATGAGTGGATGGTCCAGAGGTCATTTTGACATGAATGAATGGGCCAGAGGCCATTATGACATGAATGGATGGGCCAAAGGCCATTTTGACATGAATGAATGGGCTAGAGGCCATTTTGACATGAATGAATGGGCCAGAGGCCAATTTGACATGAAAGATTGAATGGGCCAGAGGCCAGTTTCACATGAAAGTTTGAATGGGCCAAAGGTGAGTCTGACAAATGAAAGATAAATGGGCCAAAGGCCAGTATGTTTGGAACCCCAGTCACTTGACCTAAATCATGTATATATATATGTTAAATAGAAATATGAATTGGGCCCAAGGCCATTTGAAGCATGTTGTTCTACATATCGTTTATATAATTTCTGTATTTGACATTATTCACTGGGTTTTCGCTCATGCTCATTCATGTGTTTGTAGGTGAGCCAAGAGAAGTCCAAACCCAGCCTTAGTGAAGTCTGTGAGGAACAACAAAGGTTTTGAAGAGTCAGCCCTTGCGTCTCACGCACGAGACCCATCTTCGCCTTTTTGTCATTCTGTTTTATTTTTTCATGTGGGCGATGTCTTTGAATATGTTGTATATAGTTTTGATGGGTTCACTCAGACTATTATGATCCTGTATTTACAGAACCTTGTGTGGTACATATTTTTTTGTGAGTTATTAATGTGCATATGTATGGTTGTTACGATGTGCCATGTAAGCACAGTTCTATGGACAAAGTTTTAAATTGCTTCCGTTTGGCCCCCATTAACTCTGTTAAAATACGTTTGGTTTGGTTTGAGGCTGTAGGTAATCTCATGATTACTGGCCAGTTATGTCCTTAACCCACGGGGGTGGGTTCGAGTCATGACATTAATAATGGCTGCAAGGAAGTTAATGCATTATTTCCAAGCCTACACTATCCACTTGTTGACTGACAATCCTCTCCGCTCAATCCTTCAAAAATCGAAATCGTCGGGCTAAGTTTCAAATTAGGCCATGGAGCTCGGGCAGTATGATATTCAGTTTGCTATTAGGACAACCATCAAAGGGCAAGTGCTAGAAAACTTTGTAGCCAAGTTCACCATGCATTATGGAGTCTATCGAGAGCTGCGCAGCATGTATGGCATCCAACCCTACTTTTCGTCACCCGTTTGTCTGCAAAGTAACGGCTAGGTTGAAGCCTCCCACAAGGTAATCCTGGACGGTATCAAAAAGCGTTTGGAGAAAGCGAAATGCAAAAAGGTCGAAGAGCTCCCCATTATACTGTGGACTCACCGTACCACGCCTCGCAAGTCTACAAGCGAAACACCATTCGCCTTGTGTTTTGGTAACGAAGCCATCATTCCTCTCGAAATCGGTTTGCCGACACTTTGCTTAAGGGCTTTCGATACCGGTCGTAATGATATGATGCTGGCCCTCGACATAGACTTGCTCGATGAACGCCGACATCGCACTCTTGTTGCCATGGCCCGTTATCAACAACTGCTAGCCAAGTCTTATAACCAATATGTATGCCTGCGCTGCTATGTTTCTGGAGAGCTAGTGCTAAAAAAGGTTCTACCCGCTGCCAAGACTCCATTTGACGAAAACCTTGGTCCCAACTGGCACGGCCCCTACCAAATTGATTCCATTGTCGGGGCAAGGGCATACCACCTCTTCGATATGAGTGGCAAGAAATTACCCCAGCCTTGGAACTTAACCCATCTCTGCAAATTTTATCACTAAGTGTGCCGACTGTGGTTCTTAATGATCACGATGTATGCTAAATATGGCTCTTTTTGTATTTGACTGTTAATTTCTAGGCGCCGTTGTTAGACAATGCAAGCCTCCAAATTCGGAACGCCCTTCGTGCTCGGTATGCATGCATGTTCAGTACAAGGGGCCAATGCCAGCCTTCGAATTCAGAGCGCCCTTTGTGCTCGACATGCATCCATGTTCAGCTCGGCGTGGGATTAATTTGCAGAAAGATTATGGGATTATCACTTAAAACTTGAAAAAGCTATTTATTTAGAGTACAATCAAAGCTGATCAGAATACAAGAAACTGAACACAACTATCTAGTTACAAAACATAAATTGGCTACTTAAACTAGAAACACAGAAGTCGACTAAGCCTTCTCCGGCTAGCCAACCGCTTCCTGATCATTGGTCTTTTGGCATCGTAGACTTCGAATGGTAGTACATACCCTTGATACAGTGGGGGTGTCACATCAACCCTTGCCTCCTGTAACGCCTTGCGCCATCCGTGTTTGAAGCCATGGTTTTCGCAATGACATACATAATCGGCCAGCTTCTTCATCGTCCTATCAATGCCGACTTTCTAACCTTCCAAAAACTCCTTATTGTAAGACCGAGTTTCTAAGACCTTGCACACAAAAATGGCTACAATATCTCTGTCGGCTATGGCACGGTCCAACAGTCACTGCACAAGCGAATCTTTCAAAGGATGCACCGCATCGGCCGTTTTGTGTTCAGCAATCTTTGCCTTCCGAGCTTCATTCTCGGCCCGTTCTTCCGCCTCCTTTAGTCCACGATCAAGATTCTGTACGCATCCGTCTTTATGATTGATTTCTTTACGAGTCATTTGAAGACGCATGCCGATCTTATAGGAGCTGTGCAGTCTTTTGACAGCTCCATGAATCCCTTCTTTGAATACGTCATAGTTAGCTTGAGTTGCCACTAATTGCTGAACTTCTAGAGGAAATATTTTTTGAGTAAATTAAACTGCCACGTTTGGATCATGGACAATCAAATTAGCTTCAATCATTGGTTTGTTTCCAATAAAAATCGAGAAACTCAGAGGACGAAGTGGCCTACTAGGCTCACTACGAACTGTAGATCGGGTGCCTGTAGTTTTTACACTTCCCCTTGTTTGCGCCTTGGGAGATCTGTTGCGCTCATCCCTCCTAGGAGAGTTGTTTTTCCCTCCGGGTGACCTAAGCCTATTCCTTCCTCCTCTAGCTCCCATGCCCGCACCCTTACTATGCGAGTCTTGGTTTATCTCGATGCCAAGATCTACTAACGTTCTTCTCTCTTCTCTGTTATTGTAGAAAAGTTTCCCCGACATATACGCTCTTCAACACTTTGAAGACCAAGTTGTCTTTGCTATAGTTCTTTCTTGACGTGCGACACTACAGCTCATTTAAGATATTTACGGCTGACAGCAGACAGCACTTGGCATTCACTATGTGCGCACACGCAACGCCTCATTAAATAATGCCACACGTGAAAAAGCAGGACAATTTAGCACTGTCTCCACATGCGTTGTCAATTGTGTGGTCGACGCAACATGCTATCAACTGGGGCAAGGGAAGATATATGATCTACTCAACATCACATCTGCTAGAAGAGCATGCTACCGAATCGACACATAGTGCCCTACTTGACCAATGCATGGTGCTGAATCGAACGAGTGATGCATGAGCCGATTGTGTAGTCGACGCAACATGCTATCAACTGGGGCAAGGGCAGATATATGAATCTATTCGGCATCACATCTACTGGAAGAGCATTCTGCCAAATCGACACATAATGCCCCACTTAACCGACTTGGTAACAGTGGCCTAATGGTGTGAAGAATATAATGTAGGCCGAATCAAACTAGTCAAATGTGTCACTTAGCATCATTAATTAGTTTCCATTTAACAATCATTTAGAAGAGTATTGGGGCGTACGGAAAGTTGTTTTCATTAATAAATTGAATTCATTACATCCGTTTCACTTTATACATGAAAACGGCCCCATTACATCAAAATGAACAAATGAAAAAAAAAAAAACAAAAACAAAAAACAAAAAACAAAACAAACAAAAACATAATGAAAATGGTTACAATATCCTACTTCACATACGGAACTGGTGTGTCGAGCTGACGTTTACAGCCACCAAGGCTTTAAGCCAGCCATGCTTGAAACCCGTATTTTCAAACTTCAGAGCTTCATCGACATACTATTCCTTGGCGGCCAACTCCCCGGCATCGAAGGCTTTGGCCGCCAACTCTCCAACACTGATTTCACTTCTTCGGCGGCCGAATAAGCCTGCTAGAGTTCAGCTTTTAGTTTCTCCAAGTCCACTTGCGCCGTCTTCAATGCAGCATCTGCAAGATTCGCCCGCTCCTCAGCAGCACGACGCAGCAGATCCACATGCTTTGTTTTCTCTTCTTCAGCGGCGGCTTTGGCTCGCTCCTTCTCGGTCTTTTTTGCCTCTACGTCAGTCTTCTGAGTGGCGACTGCTAGATCAGCTATAGTCAATTTGGATTTTCTATGTTCGGCCACCACCTCAGCCCTCAATACACTGATCAATTCCAAGGCATCATGTTGGCGACGGTTGATTTCAGACGCTGAAAGATCAAGAGGGGAAGAAATCCATGGCCTCTTTTTAACATGCGATTGTTAGGTCATCTCAGCTAATTCGGTAGCACACTTCTCCCCTCTTTATTTGGTCACTGATTTCTCAATTATAGGTTTAGGCGTAGGTTTAATATCGTCTTACGCTGATTCCTCCACAGGCTTAACCTAAATGACTTCAGTTACCACTTGAGGGAATTCAATGACTTCTTCGGCGTTCGCCACCTTCTTCTGCGTTGCCATTTTTTTTGGCATTTCTTCTTCTGGAAAATTGAGCGAGGGATTCAACCACCATATCTTCTGAGCCGACTCCAGGTAAATCGTCCAAGTCTAGAAAAATGTCCTCTTCTTGAGGACTTTCGATCTCAATTCGCTTGGTGGATCCAGCTTGTTTGAAATTGAAGGGTAGTTCCCTAGGCTATTTGGCTTGAGAAATGACCAACTCGGCATTTTTGTCTCGGGCTTGTTCGGCCTTGGGAATTTAGTTTACTTCGTCGCCTTGGTTGGCTCTTTCTTCACTCTACCCGTTCACTGGTCGACGATTCCCCAATGCCGATGTCTCTCAAATTAATAAAACTGGGGAATACGAGAGCTGCAAGTTCCTGTTCCCCTCTCAGAATGAGGATATGATCAGCTGCCAAAAAAGTAGAATAAGTTGGCTCCTACCGAAGTAATATGTGTGCGGCACAACCTTGTCCTTGTAGATTCGGCCAATCGACAAAATCTAGGACCGTCTTGATCTGGGCGAGCACCAACTCGCCAGTGGAAGTGATGGACTTTTTGAGGTTGTTGCCTGCACCAGAAAGAAACGGTTAGAAAAAACAAAATGCCAAATTGAAATAGAGCTTAGTAGGGAGTAATCAGTGACTTGGCTCGTCATTACGCGTAGGTACAGGAGTTTGGCGAACTTGTCCTTTGCCGAACTCCCAGTTGCCACGAACGGCCACCATCACGTCATCTACTTTTTTGCTCAAGCTGGCAAGCATGGTGACTAGATGGTGATTGGTGTCTTTAGCTCTGAGGAAATATTGCCCTTTCCGACCAGAAGATTTGGCAAGGACGTAACAGTGTCGAATGGCTAGAACCGTTAAGTCAAGACGAAGGTGACATTTTAATTCTATCACACCCATTACGATTTGGTAGAAGTTGACATTTGGTTGGGACGAAATCAAACCCTAATGACGTAATATAGACCTAAGAGTGGGGTGAAGGGGAAAACGGGCACCCCCCTTGACGATCGCCAGGAGAGGGAACACAATGGTGTTCTCGTCAGTCCTCTCTATCTCCACTTCACCATTCCCAACTAAGGACAGCTGAACGTCGTTTGGTATAGAAAAGTGACGACGAAAAGATGCAACTCTGTCTTTAGAGAGAAGAGCCTTTAAGTGATTCACCATGGGAGGACCAAATTGATAGGTAAAAAGACGAAGAAATACGAGGGATCGAAAGTACAAAAATAAAAGAGAATGGAGCTCAGAGAACTATGGACGGAACTGAAAAGGTCGCAAGCAGGAAGAAGAGCAGAAAGGTGGGGACGGAGGTCCTAAGGTTAGAAGAGCAGAAAGAAGAGCAGAAGATCACGAGTGTTGAGCAACAATGAAATCCCATAGGAAATGAAAATGTGGAAAGATTTCAAAATGCGTTAAATGAGATTACGAAGAGGCCGGAAGCAACAATTATTGTCCATCACATATTTTCTGGCATGACAGTATTAAAAAGACGTGCTCATCGCATTCCCAAATCCCAATACATTTTGAAATGTCAAACTGCCCCTTTGACAACTGAGTTTGTTGATTACACAGATCTCCACATAGCTGACTACTCGGGGGGCAATTGTGGGAGTCGTGTTCAAGCAGTCCAATACCATTAGGTCCAATTGCAGGTCGACCCCTTTGGCCTTATCCATCGGGCCCATTTAGAGCTCAATAAATGGCCGAGTAGTAGATCTTGGTTCTGGTAGCAGAAGCTGAATAGTCCATTCAAGTCGGCATCTTGGCTAATTGTCGATTCCTCTCCATAGGGCGTTGGGGGAATAAGTCTTGATAAGGTGCGTAGTAGGGGATAAAACCTAAAAGAGAAGGTCTATAAAATGAGGAGGAAGGCCCAAGGATCAGGTATGTTAAAAAAAGTTCACTTAAGAAAAAGAGTAATCAATATACCAGAGAGAGAAAAACTAACTAGATCGTCAGAGTGATAATTCTGACACCCTCGACCGGAGCTATTATTGTTTTAGGTGACTATCGAAGGACTATTCTAAGATCTGTTTGGATAAAGGAGTATTCCAAATCCATCTCCTCATAGATATTAATAGAGGTCATGTGAATCCATTACATTAATAATTGTAAAAGTGTCACATAAAATGATAAATTAAATATGATAAAATAGAGATGGTCAATATAATGGACAAGAATGTTATACACTTTGACTTTTCTGATAGGAAGAGTGAGAAAGTGAGGACTTTGAACGATTTTAAAGTAGAGCCATGATAGAGACCCCCTCCAATCACCACCCCCCACACACACGTGGCGGGTGATGATTGGAGGAGCAAGAAAAAAAAGAAAAAAAAAAAAGAAAATGTAACCAATAAAAGAGAGAGGGGGTCAAAGGGGGTGGGAGAGAAAGGGAGCCTGAAACATTTTTGTTTAAAGTATTCTGAAAGAGAGAAGAAATTGCACTATGCTATTTTATATACGCTAATTCTTATTAAACATTTTTATTTCTGACGTTTGTTAGTGGCACCGTTGGGGACTATGTCATTTTGATGACCATGTTACTCATTGCTATAATAATGTTAAAAGATAATGGTTGAAAATAGCGATCTTTAGGGGTTGTTTGTGATGTCTTAAATAAGTGCACTTTTTTATCTTTTTAGATTAAAAAGTTAAGAAAAAAAAGGTGAATGTTTGAATTAACTTTTAGACTTTTTACAAAAAAATGTATATTAAAAAATTGTATAAATAAATGTGTAGGAGAAGATAGTGGATTAGGCCGTACAGGTTGGGCGGGGTACTGGATTGGTTATGAGATGGGAAATGATTGCCTCATTTTCTGATTTGAATTGGACGGTGTTGTTCGGCCCGTGGGGGCCCACCGCAGACCCTATTTTGCTAATCGGAACCGTTGAATGTATAAAGCTCGTCGAGTACTATATGCTTGTAAATAATCACGTTGATTGGATATCGATAACTATCTGATCGTGTTAGTTTTTTTTGTCAACTGTTAACTATAACACCATCCATTTTTTATACAAAACTGATTTGATCATGTAGTTAGCAATATCCGATCAATGTGATTTTTTACAAGTATATAGTTCTGGACGAGTTCTACACATTGAATGATTCGGATTATCAAGAAGGGACCCGCGGTGGGCCCCCACAGGCCCAACATTAATGTCCAACTTAGTGATTTCATATACGTAATTTTTTTTCCCTGTCCACGGTACTAAAGGGGTCAATTCAGCCCCGAAAAATGTGTAACGTTGGTTTGATTAAAATATTATGTATATTAATTTTTTAATATTTTTAATTTATAAATAGGGATAACTTTTTTATTTTGTTTTAACTTTTTGACTTTTTAAATTTTTTGGAACACCCTAAACTAGGCCTTATTTTTAATCATGATTTCATAAACGTGATCGTTACAGATGCGATCGTTTGTTATTGCTTTCACGATAAAACCCTCTTTGCCAAAAACAAAATTGATGAGTTCCAAGAGTGATTATTCAGTATTCTCAGAGTATGGATATGTGGTGTTTTATAAAATTTTGATTGGTAGAGAGGGGTAAGAACACACGATTTATATTGGGATGGGAAAACAACATATGGATTAAGTAATTGGTGATTGGTTTGGAGTATGGCCACATAGTGTGTCGGAATTATTAAATAATTTTAATTATATATATATATATATACTAATTTAAGAATGTATTTGCAAGTAAAAAAATATTGTTAGACCCGTGCAAGGCATGGGCTATTATTATAATATATTTAAGTTTTGTATTTTGATAATTTTTTTAAAATTACAATATTGTTCTATGAAAGTGAATAAAACAAATCATTAGATATATAATAAAATTATGTGGTATGATATGTATCACCTTTTGATTTGTTATACACCCAATAATGTAGACTCCAATTCTATTAGCATATCATTTTGGGTGAATTTATGAGTCTTTAACATTTCTTCTGAATTTGAAAATAAAAAAACAAAAAAACAAAAAATTATGGTGTGTAGCTTTTCTCAACATATAAATATAAAACAAATACTACGATAATTCTCTCATTTTAAAAAAAAACTATTAAGATAATTCACAGAACTAATAAAGAAGCAAATATATATATATATATATATGTATATATATATATATATGTATATAAAAAAACTAATTTTATTAATACATAAATCACACTTGTATAACAAATGATCAATTTTATTAATAAGTAAATTAACAATTGTCAATGATATGAAAAATATTTTTCAATTAACCATTTTGTTAATAAATAAATCATTAACTCAATTAACAGTTTTTAATGATATAAGAAATACTTTTCAATAAACAATTTTGATAGTTTAATATTGCATAGGAGAATTAGTTTTTTCCTTTCCCCCCTCCCCCCAAAGAGTATTGTGTTAAATGAAGATTTATAACAAACGATAATTATAATTTCTAATATTACTGGGATTGATTCATATTTTAAACAAACCTTGTAGGTGTATTTGTAATTTTTTAAAAAATAAAAGATTTATGCTTCATAATTGACCAAGAATGTTTGTGCAATTACGAAAAAAAACCTTCACTCTATAATTGACCAAGAATGTTCGTGTAATTATAAAAAAAACCTGTTGTATAATTGACTAAGAATGTTTGTGTAATTACAAAAAAAAACCTTCACTCAACATATAGGCCACCATTAGTAAATTATTCCAAATGAAAGGGCAACCACGGGCTATTATTACAATCCATTTAAGTTTTGTATTTTGATAATTTTTTAAAAATTAAAATATTTTTATATTAAATTGAATAGAATAAATCATTAGATATATAATAGAATTATGTGGTATGATATGTATCATTTTTTGATTTATTATACACCCAATAATGTAGACTCCAATTCTATTATCATATCAATTTGGATAAATTTATGAGTCTTTAACATTTCTTCCAAATTTTTTGTAAAACAAATTATGGTGTGTAACTTTTATCAATAGATAAATATAAAATAAATATTAAGATAATTCTTCTATCTTAAAAAAACTAGTAAGGCTGAACTAAAAAAGAAGCAAAAGAATATATATATACACAAATAACTAATTTTATTAATACGTAAATCGTACTAAAACAACAAATGACCAATTTTATTAAAAAATAAATCATTAAGTAAATTAACAATTGTTAATGATATGAAAAATATTTTTCAGTTAACAATTTTGTTAATAAATAAATCATTAAGTCAATTGACGGTTTTCAATGATATGAGAAATGTTTTTCAATAAACAATTTTGATAATTTATTATTGCATAGGAGAATTTTTTTTTCCTGAATATTGTGTTAAACAAAAATTTATAACAAACGATAGCTGTAATTTCTAATGTTATAGGACCGATTCATATTTTAAACAAACTTTATGGGTGATTTGTAATTTGTTAAAAAGTAAAAGATTTATATTTCATAATTGACCAAGAGTGTTTACGTAATTACGAGAAAACCTATTTTTTGCTTGACCAAGAATGTTCGCGTAATTACGAAAACCTGTTGCATAACTGACTAAGAATGTTTGCGTAATTATGAAAAAAACCTTCACTCAACATATAGACCACCGTTAGTAAATTATTTAAAATGAAAGGGCATAATCGGAAAGAAAAGACGAATCTCAAGCAGCTAAGCGGTTCTTATATATATACTAGTTTAAGAAGGCCTGTTGTAGACACCCCATTTTTGACCGCCCTTAAGACTTGGGCGTTACTAATGGTTTACTTGGTGTTGAAAGTTGTGCAATGCAAAGGTCCGATTCCTTCGGCAAGAAGAGAGTCAAATCCTAACCTCACACCCCATTTTGGACCAAAGCTATTTTGAATGGTTTTTAGACCTTAAAATCCTCTCTTTCAAAACATTTTTGACACAATGTTCCTACGATGTTCCGATGCTCGCATTTTGTTAAATGTTGCGCCTTTCGGTAAACCGAGCGCAGACAAAGTGGAAATGAATGAGAGAGAGATGAAATCTTTGAAAATATTTCAAAACACCTTGTTTAGGGGTTCAGAGTTGAAGAAAACAGGAAATGTGAGAAGAAAACTAGTTTGGGAGAAGTTCGGCATAAATCCAGGTAGGATCGAAACTGCGCGGCTTCACCAAAACAAGCATAACTTTTAGCAAAGTTGGAATTTTGATGCAAGGCTGGCGCCATTGGAAAGCTAACTTCTGGGGCTTCAATTTGGACACCTGGGCGACCACTTTTGGCTTTGCCAGCCATTGGCTGACCACTTTTTGTCTTGAAAAACTAGAAAAAGTAGCTGGCCGACCACTTTCCAACACCTTTTTGAAGATATTTTCCTCCAGCTATGCTAGCTGGAGGGCACCAGAGCCATCCTCCATATGGGGGGATTGCCATGGCCCTTAGCTTCTTGGAGAAGCTTTGCCTTTTGTTCTCTATAAGAGGGAGGCTCCTCCTCTCTTCTCTGGGTTCATAAATTTGAGGGTTGAGAGTTAGATATAGTCTAGTATCTATAATCCCTTCTTTGCTTCATTTTTGTGCCTTAAAGTGTTGTTTTGTCTTAGTTTAACACACAAGCACACACTCAAACACCTTCCTTCGGTTGCTAAGGTGCTAAGGGGTTGTTTTTGGTGTTTTTGGACTGGTTTAAGCTCAAAGAACTTGCTGGAGTTGCAGTTGTAAAGGAGGTCTTCAAGGGTGAGCATTTGACCTTTAAATCCCCCTTTCTTGCTTAAGATTTTAGCCCTTCTTGCATACATTTTTAAGCTTAACTCTTAACTAGAAAAAGTTCTGTTTTTGCATGCTTAAAATAGTTGTTTAAGGTCGTTTTTTCGTTTGCGATGATTTAACCTCTCTTAGGCCTTGTTAGGCCTTATTTTGAGCAATCGCTTTAGGCTCTTGTTGAAGCCTTTGCATGACCTTTCTACCACTGAAATCCAAAGGATTTTCAAAGGTGGAAAGGTGGTTTTGGTGTCTTAAATAAGAGAGGGTCATCCCCTCTCTTTGTGTTGTGTTTACTAGGTTCATATGCCTCATGTTTGAGCACCTTTGTTAAGCTTATGTTGGCCATATCTTAGCTTGTATTTGTGGTTATTTTGCTGAGGCATACCATTTTTTTTTCTTGGTTTGGTCACTCCATGCATGGTTAATACACTCGTAGTGTAAATCACACAGACTAGCTTTATGTGCTTCATGAAATAGCATGTCATTCTAGCTTTTTTTCTCTCCATTTCAACATGTTTTTGGTGATGTTTTGCCATGTCATAACACTCTTTTTGTTTGGTTTGGTTAGCCTTTGCATGCTCCTTGCACTTGTAGTGCAATTCCATGAAATAGCCTAACATGCATCATGTTGTAACATGTCATTTTAGCATGCTTTTGGCTTAGCTCTGAGAAGACTTTGTTCATGTTTTATCATGTTTAAGGTCTAATTTGTGTTGTCTTGGTCATGCATGACTTGCTTTGTATAGCCTTGGTTCAATCTAGCTTGTTAGCTTTGTGTATTGAGTCCACTAGCATACATTACTTGGACTATTTGAATGATTTGACATAATTTGTTATGTGATTTCAGTCCATGTTTCATGGCCATGCATCCACATTTATCACTCATTCAATGCATTGGAGGGATTGCCCCTTTATGCCTTAACATGAATCATTGTGTATGCCTTCATGCCATAGCTTGCGAGCCATCATTTCAATGTGTTTTTGGGATTATTTTGCCATGATATAACTCTGATTTTTATTGGTTAAGTCATCCCATGCTTGATCTTAATAGGTGTAGTGTAATCCACCTTATTCGCCTTGTATGCATCATGCCTCATGCTCACCATGCTAGCTTGTTTTGGCTTCCTTCTATACATGTTTTAGTATCATTTTAACATGTTCTAGGACTGTTTTGGGTTGCCTTGGTCACATGCTTCATGTTTTGTATACTTGTAGTACAAATGCTCTTGCTTGCCTCAAGCTTTGAGCACCATTGCATGCTTCATTTGTGTTGTGTACATGATTTGGCATCACTTAACATGACATTTCAGAGCATTTAGCATTGCCATGTTCCTACCTCAATCATGCTTTAAGTGCCTTTGAGTGTTATGCATTGTTGCCTAGTTTATGCCTTAGCTCGTATGCTTGCATGCCTAGGCCCTTGAGCCCTCGTCTTGGCATGTTTAGGTCTTTATTTTGACCTACTTGAGCTCTATCCATGCTTAGTTCATGCATTTTTGCCATGAATTGCATGCCTCCTTTGTAGTCCTCTTCACTAGCTTCATGCTTTAAGGAACCTAGCATGCCATACTTGTGTTGTTTAAATGATTTAGCATCATTTCTTACATCATTCCAGTGCACGTAGTGTTGTTACACTTCCACGCTTTTCACTCTTTAAGTGTTCTTGAGAGTTGCACCTTAGTGCCTTAGTCGGTGAGCCAATTGGCATGCATGCTTATATATGCTTTTGGTGCGTTTGCTTTTGTGGTATGGCCACTGTTTTGGCATGACTGAGGTCTGTCCATTTCGGTTTAAGTCCATTAAGTATGCGGTTTGCATGTTTCTGCATGCTTGGTGTATTGCATATTGTTGCCCTTATTGCATTGCATTGTGCATGCATGCATTACATGGTGTTTAGAACTTTATGATTGCCTTGCATTGAGTATGCCATGTAGTTCATCGCATTGTGTATGCTTATGTTTCATTGCATTGTGCATGGCCCTAGCATTGCTAATTTGTCCTTGTAGCATTGCATTGTGCATGCATGTGTTAGCATTGTTATCATTAGCTTTGTTAAGTTAATAATATCACATTGCATCGGGTATGCCATGTAGTTGCATTACATGTTTGCCATGCTTTTGTTGCATTATGTTTGGAATAGGTGTTAGTCCAAACACGGGAAACAAGGGACGTTTCATACTTAAAGTGATGAAATGTGCCTTAATTCCCGGTCACCAACGCTCTTGATCATACATGATACAGTTTCAGGCTTTATGTGTTTACCTGTGCATTCATTTTACGTTGAATTGTGCAACTTCACCTCTCGGCCATCATGCATTGAAATGCGCGATTGGTGGCCTGAGGGTCGAGAACCACACTCTCTTGAGTTCATGACATGATAGGGAGGGTAGTTGTGCAAACATATCTTGCAAATACATTGCCATGCCCTTTCTTGCTCTCTATTGCAGCAAATTGCAGTTCAGCAGCAACAACTGGCCGGCCAGCCAGAAAAACTAGCTGGCCGACCACTTTTCTGGTTTTTTAACAACCAAAAGTGGTCGGCAGGTGTCCGGAGAGACCAAAACTGGTCGGCCACCCTCCCACAGGTTTCCCTAGGTGGAGTTTCAGCTTTCTGGAGCTTGCTGCAAGTTTCTGAGGACAGATGAAAACAGAGGCAAATCGGGGCATTGTAGAATTTCCGAACGAGGCGACCAGGCTTGCATGCATTCTTCTCCCTCTAAGACTTCTAATTTACTGCTTTCCATAGCTGCCATGCTTAGATAGCTAGCTTTTGCTTTGGTTTGTACTCTTAATTAGTTAATGTGTTAGCTATTCAATTCGTTCCCTCGAGAGGGCCAATTGTTGTAATAAGCGTACGTGTGTGTGATGCATGTCTTCCAATCCCCATTTCTTTCTCCCTTTTACTTAACCGCTTACGCTGGTTAGTTTTAGGGTATGTCTTATTTAGCATACCTTATGCTCGCATGCGTGCATCCATTCATCTGTATTGCATGCACCGGGCTCGGCGCATCACACTAACTGCATTGTACTTTCAATACATTACTTGAATACGTGTTTAACAGCATGTTATCAAGTTACATTTCACATGACATCTTAGGATAGCCGAGCCTATCTTAGTTGCATATTCACATGTGTTGCATTAGACATCTTAACATGAACTAGGATCATGCATGATTTCTAACACGTTCTTTGTTTTGGCTCGGAGTACACTGTGAGTATTTATGTTTTAGCATACTGCATGTGTGTTAATGTTGCCATGTTAGCATGCTTGCCATGAGGCTAACTGCTTATGTGTTTAACTGCCTGAATGCCTGTGGGTGAAGGTTGGATTACTTGAATTGGAATAATTCATTGAAATCCGCATTTTACCCTACTTGCGAGTAGCAAACTTCAAACCATTTTCCAAACAAACGAATATGCGATGCTTTGTTCCCAATTAGGCGATCTAGTCTATACTTATTTGCTGTGCGCATCACGTAGTAAGACTAGCTAATTAATCGGAATAAGAACACATGTGTTTTCAAAAACAAGATATCATGCTTAGTGCAGGCCCATCTTTAATCGGGCGAGCGGGGGTGCTCATTGCATGACCTTCCCCTCTCGTAACCAAGTTCCCGAGCCGAGACAACTTTGGTGATGACGGACACGTGGCCTTAGGCACGAGTCAGGGTTTCCTAAATTCTCCCAAAACAAAATATTTAGGTGCCGACTCTGTATCTGGCAAAGCAGTCCATGTTTGGCACTTCTTTATTAAAAATCAGTTTTTCAAAATGATTTGTCGGATTTGGACTCTTTGGTGATTTATCGATCTCACATCTCACAATGTGAGATTAAATTCAAAACCGTGACATTTGAGTCCGAACTGTGGTAAGCCCAAATGAACAAAACGAGATTTTCCCGGGACGTTCGGGCACGTCCACAGTTTCTGGCGACTCTGCTGGGTAGCTAGTGAACTTGACTCGAACTCATAATATCTTGTTTTGATTACACTTATGTGCTTCTTCGCATTGCATTTGCATTGGTGCGCCTAGGACACCGCGTTTGCCGTATGCTATTCTTGAACGATTTGTCAGAGGATTGCTTTGAGAAGCGTGCCATACGGCTGACCGGTTGCGGGCTTTGCTACAACGGGAACACAAACCTCGGTTTTTACTGAGGCACCCTTTTGACCATTCGACCAAGTACATATCGGAATCCATAGTGACTATTCCAAATAGGACAAGTTGCTTACTCAATTGTAGGTTGTTTGAAACCGCTGTGTGCGTAGTGAAACCTAGCTCCTGACAAGATAGGACAAGGAAACCCTACCCCAACATAGGGGTGTTTTGGCTCTCATTTGCTTGCTATGTGCTTTTGGGGAGTGTGTCTCTACAAGAATGCGTATATCAGTTTGCAAGTCTGGGTATCAGGCCTAAAGGCATCAGTATTTTGGGGAATTAGTTTTACCTGACGATATTAGTTTTTTAGGTAGAATTTTGGCAGAATTCACTAGAGAGTACAGCCATTCGGCTATCCTCGTATCTGTTCCAGTGAAATTGGGCTAAGATGCTGCCTGTTTTCTCTTTTGCTAGGTAATCTTGGGAACTGTAGCTTCAGAAGGCTCCAGCATTCTCCAAGGTTCATTGGATTTGTGTTGATAGACTTTGTCAGGTCACAGATTCAGTTCAGAGCAGCCAGTGTTTTCCTTCGCCAAGGCAAGGCAGAGAAAGGCCAGTCAAGGCTTACCAGTTCATTTGATCTGTTAGTCGCCAGTCACATTACCTCTGTTCAGTTCAGCAGACTCAAACACCTTCCTTTGATTGTTGAGGTGATAAGGGGTTGTTTTTGGTGTTTTTGGACTGGTTTAAACTCAAAGAACTTGCTGGAGTTGCAATTGTAAAGGAGGTCTTCAAGGATGAGCATTTGACCTTTAAATCCCCCTTTCTTGCTTAAGCTTTTAGCCCTTCTTGCATATGTTTTTAAGCTTAACTCTTAACTACAAAAAGTTCTTTTTTTGCATAGCTTAAAATAGTTGTTTAAGGTCACTTTTTCGTTTGGGGTGATTTACCCCTTCTTAGGCCTTGTTAGGCCTTATTTTGAGCCATCCCTTTAGGCTCTTGTTGAAACCTTTGCATGACCTTTCTATCACTGAAATTCAGAGGATTTTTAGTGGTAGAAAGGGGATTTTGGTGTCTTAAATAGGAGAGGGCCGTCCCCTCTCCTTGTGTAGTGTTTACTAGCTTCATATGCCTCATGTTTGAGCACCTTTGTTAAGCTTATGTTGGCCATATCTTAACTTGTATTTGTGGTTATTTTGTAGAGGCATACCTTTGTTTTTGCTTGGTTTGGTCACTCCATCAATGGTTAATACACTCATAGTGTAAATCACACAAACTAGTTTTATGTGCTTCATGAAATAGCATGTCATTCTAGCTTGTTTTCTCTCAATTTCAACATGTTTTTGGTGATGTTTTGCCATGTCATAACACTCTTTTTGTTTGGTTTGGTTAGCCTTTGCATGCTCCTTGCACTTGTAGTGCAATTCCATGAAATAGCCTAACATGCATCATGTTGTAACATGTCATTTTAGCATGCTTTTGGCTTAGCTCTGAGAAGACTTTGTTCATGTTTTATCATGTTTAAGGTCTAATTTGTGTTGTCTTGGTCATGCATGACTTGCTTTGTATAGCCTTGGTTCAATCTAGCTTGTTAGCTTTGTGTATTGAATCCACTAGCATACATTACTTGGACTATTTGAATGATTTGACATAATTTATTATGTGATTTCAGTCCATGTTTCATGGCCACGCATCCACATTTATCACTCATTCAATGCGTTGGAGGGATGGCCCCTTTATGCCTTAACATGAATCATTGCATATGCCTTCATGCCATAGCTTGCGAGCCATCATTTCAATGTGTTTTTTGGGGTTATTTTGCCATGATATAACTCTAATTTTTATTGGTTAAGTCATCCCATTCTTGATCTTAATAGGTGTAGTGTAATCTACCTTATTCGCCTTGTATGCATCATGCCTCATGCTCACCATGCTAGCTTGTTTTGGCTTTCTTCTATACATGTTTTAGTATCATTTTAACATGTTCTAGGACTATTTTGGGTTTCCTTGGTCACATGCTTCATGTTTTGTATACTTGTAGTACAAATGCTCTTGCTTGCCTTAAGCTTTGAGCACCATTGCATACTTCATTTGTGTTGTGTACATGATTTGGCATCACTTAACATGACATTTCAGAGCATTTGAGTGTTATGCATTGTTGCCTAGTTTATGCCTTAGCTCGTATGCTTGCATGCCTAGGCCCTTGAGCCCTCGTCTCAGGATGTTTAGGTCCTTATTTTGACCTACTTGAGCTCTATCCATGCTTAGTTCATGCATTTTTGCCATGAATTGCATGCCTCTTTTGTAGTCCTATTTACTAGCTTTATGATTTAAGGACCCTAGCATGCCATATTTGTGCTGTTTGAATGATTTGGCATCATTTCTTACATCATTCCAGTGCACTTAGTGTTGTTACACTTCCACGCTTTTCACTCTTTAAGTGTTCTTGAGAGTTGCACCTTAGTGCCTTAGTTGGTGAGCCAATTGGCATGCATGCTTATATATGCTTTTGGTGCGTTTGCTTTGTGGTATGGCCACTGTTTTGGCATGACTGAGGTCTGTCCATTTTGGTTTAAGTCCATTAAGTATGTGGTTTTCATGTTTTTGCATGTTTGGTGTATTGCATATTGTTGCCCTTATTGCATTGCATTGTGCATGCATGCATTACATGGTGTTTAGAACTTTATGATTGCCTTGCATTGAGTATGCCATTTAGTTCATCGCATTGTGTATGTTTCTGTTTCATTGCATTGTGCATGGCCCTAACATTGCTAATTTGTCCTTGTAGCATTGCATTGTGCATGCATGTGTTAGCATTGTTATCATTAGCTTTGTTAAGTTAATCACATCACATTGCATCGGGTATGCCATGTAGTTGCATTACATGTTTGCCATGCTTTTGTTGCATTATGTTTGGAATAGGTGTTAGTTCAAACATGGGAAACGGAGGACGTTTCACACTTAAAGTGATGAAACGTGCCTTAATTCCCGGTCGCTGACGCTCTTGATGATCATACATGATACAGTTTTAGGCTTTATATGTTTACCTGTGCATTCATTTTACGTTGAATTGTGCAACTTCGCCTCCCGGCCATCATGCATTGAAATGTGCGATTGGTGGCCCAAGGGTCAAGAACCACACTCCATTGAGTTCATGACATGATAGGGAGGGTGGTTGTGCACACATATCATGCAAATATATTGCCATGCCCTTTCTTGCTCTCTGTTGCAGCAAATTGCAGTTCAGCAGCAACAACTGGCCAGCCAGCCAGAAAAACTAGCTGGCCGACCACTTTTCTGGTTTTTTAACAACCAAAAGTGGTCGGTAGGTGTCCGGAGAGACCAAAAGTGGTCGGCCACCCTCCCACAGGTTTCCCTAGGTGGAGTTTCAGCTTTCTGGAGCTTGGTGCAAGTTTTTGAGGACAGATGAAAATAGAGGCAAATCAGGGCATCGCATTGGATTTCCGAACGAGGCGACCGGGCTTGCATGCATTCCTCTCCCTCTGAGACTCCTGATTTACTGCTTTCCTTTGCTGCCATGCTTAGATAGCTAGCTTTTGCTTTGGTTTGTACTCTTAATTAGTTAATGCATTAGCTATTCAATTCGTTTTGTTGTATTTAGTTAACTAGGATTAGTTAATAAATTTCTTGTGTAATAATTAGTTTAATTAGCTTAGATTAGCTAGTTAGCTTCCTATTCGGTCTCTCCCTCGAGAGGGCCAATTGTTGTAATAAGCGTGCGTGTGTGTGATGCATGTCTTCCAATCCCCATTTCCTTCTCCCTTTTACTTAACCGCTTACGATGGTTAGTTTTAGGGTATGTTTCATTTAGCATACCTTATGCTCGCATGCGTGCATCCATTCATCTGTATTGCATGCACCAGGCTCGGCACATCACACTAACTGCATTGTACTTTCAATACATTACTTGAATACGTGTTTAACAGCATGTTATCAAGTTACATTTCACATGACATTTTAAGATAGCCGAGCCTATCTTAGTTGCATATTCGCATGTATTGCATTAGACATCTTAACATGAACTAGGATCATGCATGATTTCTAACAAGTTCTTTGTTTTGGCTCGGAGTACACTGTGAGTATTTATGTTTTAGCATACTGCATGTGTGTTAATGTTGCCATGTTAGCATGCTTGCAATGAGGCTAACTGCTTATATGATTAATTACCTGAATGCCTGTGGGTGAAGGTTGGATTACTTAAATTGGAACAATTCATTGAAATCCGCATTTTACCCCACTTACGAGTAGCAAACTTCAAACCATTTTCCAAACAAACGGATATGCGATGCTTTGTTCCCAATTAGGCGATCTAGTCTATACTTGTTTATTGTGCGCATCATGTAGTAAGACTAGCTAATTAATCGGAATAAGAGCACATGTGTTTTCAAAAATAAGATATCATGCTTAGTACAGGCCGATCTTTGATCGGGCGAGCGGGGGTGCTCATTGCATGACCTTCCCCTCTCGTACCCAAGTTCCCGAGCCGAAGCAACTTTGGTGATGACGGACACGTGGCCTTAGGCACGAGTCAGGGTTTCCTAAATTCCCCCAAAACAAAATATTTAGGTGGCGACTCTGTATCTGGCAAAGCAGTCCATGTTTGGTACTTCTTTATTAAAAATCAGTTTTTCAAAACGATTTGCCGGATTTGGACTCTTTGGTGATTTATCGGTCTCACATCGCACATTGTGAGATTAAATTCAGAACCGTGACATTTGAGTTCGAACTGTGGTAAGCCCAAATGAACAAAACGGGATTTTCCCGAGACATTCGGGCGCGTCAACAGTTTCTGGCGACTCTGTTGGGGAGTTAGAGAACTTGACTCGAACTCATGATATCTTGTTTTGATTACACTTATGTGCTTCTTTGCATTGCATTTGCATTGATGCGCCTAGGACACCGTGTTTGCCGTATGCTATTCCTGAACGATTTGTCAGACGATTGCTTTGATAAGCGTGCCATACGGCTAACCGGTTGCAGGCTCTGCTACAATGGGAACACAAACCTCGGTTTTTACTGAGGCACCCTTTTGACCATTCGACCAAGTACATATTGGAATCCATAGTGACTATTCCAAACTAGGACAAGTTGCTTACTCAATTGTAGGTTGTTTGAAACCGCTGTGTGCGTAGTGAAACCCTAGCTCCTGACAAGATAGGACAAGGAAACCCTACCCCAACATAGGGGTGTTTTGGCTCTCATTTGCTTGCTATGTGCTTTTGGGGAGTGTGTCTCTACAAGAATGCGTATATCAGTTTGCAAGTCTGGGTATCAGGCCTAAAGGCATCAGTATTTTGGGGAATTAGTTTTACCTGACGATATTAGTTTTTTAGGTAGAATTTTGGCAGAATTCACTAGAGAGTACAGCCATTCGGCTATCCTCGTATCTGTTCCAGTGAAATTGGGCTGAGATGCTGCCTGTTTTCTCTTTTGCTAGGTAATCTTGGGAACTGTAGCTTCAGAAGGCTCCAACATTCTCCGAGGTTCATTGGATTTGTGTTGATAGTCTTTGTCAGGTCACAGATTCAGTTCAAAGCAGCCAGTGTTTTCCTTCGCCAAGGCAAGGCAGAGAAAGGCCAGTCAAGGCTCACCGGTTTATTTGATCTGTTAGTCGCCAGTCACATCACCTCTATTTAGTTCAGCAGACTCGTGATGACGCAAAATTCAAAAGAAATTGTGGTCATGACGGCAACATTAAACCAAGGAATCGCCATGCAGGGTGAGACCGATGTTGAAATGCAACGCCCGCCCAGGTCACCTTCCGCACATCCAATCTGGGAACCCCAATTATTCCAAACCCGTGAGCCCACCACTTTTGAGCTGATAGGAATGATCGGCGATCTTCAGAGGTCTGTGGCTGATCTAGCTACGGAATGTCGGCTCCGCCATCGATCATATCACATGCCGGGAACTTCATGCCAGAAGGGCCCCCACTATTGGGGCGGATTGTAATTGAGCTCAGCCAACCTAAAGCCATCCCAAGCTTCGGCAAAAACATGTCGACAACAACAAGGCTTCGCACTGATGTAGCAACCCAAACCTTCGACCAAGCTGAGGTGAGCGGTAAGAACAAGGTGGGGGCATACACTGATCCCTATGAACAACTTCAGCAGGCTGTTGAGGCTTTGAAAGTCGGGGGACTTAACAAACAACAAGTGTTCGCAGTTGTTGCAAAAACCGTGGATGACACTTTTGTCACTCAGAACGAGGGAAGTACGAGCCAAGGGAAAAATCGGGAGAAAGGCTGTCGTACTAGAACTGTCACTTCCGACCCTAATTCTACAGCCGGGAAAGATCAGTAGACCAAGCCAGTACCTACCGACCCTTTTTCTAGTGCACCCAGCAAAAACCACAAACCTCAAAGTATCAACCCCGAGGTCGCAGGGTCTGTCATGCCCCTATATGCCTTTGTCCAAGGCTCTTCAAATCCTTGCTGAAAAAGGCCATCTCAAACCTCTTGAGCCTCGGCCTCTCCCTAGTTGTTTTCCATCCGATCATGATACTACCCAGTACTGTGCGTACCATCGACAAACTGGTCATATCACTGACAATTGCTTATGTCTTTGCCACGAAGTACAGGATTTGTTTGACAACGGGGTCGTCCTCCCACAAGGCTCAGCAAAGTCTATCGTCACTGTGTCAGTGAACTTGGAGGATAGTGTGAGTATGTGATCGGGGGATGAACCACCTGCGGGCGGCGTTTAGTTTACTCTAGATGTAGCGTTTGGCACGCACTGTTTTGAGCATTTGCGAATGCTGTTTGTTTTACGTTATGGCTTGGGTATTGAGTCAGTTTTGTTATGTTGCTTAGAGTCTGTCTCGTTGTTTTGAGTTAGTCTTTTCTTATTAAGTCAGTCAGGTCTGTCTTGTTGTATCGAGTCAGTCCTATTGTATAGGAGTCAGATGATTCCGGGAGTGTTACCTCGGACATCACTATTTTTTTTTTTGCGTTCGTCTTTTCGCTTTCTTTTGAGTCTGTTTCTCCCATGGAGCCAGTTACACCAGAAGATCTGAATGAAGCAGTAGTGGTTTTCATGTTCTTGTGCTTGTTTCTACTTTAAGCCAGTTGTACCAGAAGATCTGAATGAAACGGCAGTGCTTTTCACCTACTTTTCTGTGCCTTTAAGTCATTGCATTGACCTAAGTTTTCAAAACTTTTTGAACATTGTGATGAAAATGAAAAGGAAAGAATTCCTCGGGATTTGCAAAATTTGATCAATTTGAGAGAAAGAGAGGCGTGCTAAGCCTTTAATGAATGAAATCATGCTTGTTAATGTGAGTACTGAGAAAGATCCTGGCTTGATCTAGATTGGTTCTACATTGTCTTCCGCACGAGCGATTAGTCGCTTTCTTAAAAGATTTCAAAAAATGTTTTGCGTGGTCCCGTGAAGACCTGTGTGTAATCGCTCTTGAGATTGTGCAGCCTAGGATCGCTCTCAGCCTCGAGACTCAACCCCTTTGCTTTCAAACCTTGAACTTGGATTCAGAATGTTCAACGGTCAACCATAATGTGAAGCCTGTGTGGCCAGATTCGAAGCAACCCTTGAACTAGGGGCAAGAAAAGTCAGATCAAGAAGGTCAGACGTCATCAAAGGAAGCTTGCAAAGCTAGATCAGAAGCCCCCCCTCCCCCCCGGAACTAGGGGCAAAAATGTCTGATGTGCTCAAAGAGCGAAAAATTGGGACTTTTCTCAAGCTAACGAAGATCGGCAAGAATGCCAAATCCTAGAAGGGAGGAAAGAAGAAAGATTTGTTGAAGGACAACCAAGTTCCTATCCATAACACTGGGGGCAATGCAGACCCCATTGGATGGACTCTTATATTTATCAGCGAACAGCAGCCATTCTCCTGGATTCAGATGGCTTCGAGATCTCAAACCATTTGACATGGACAAAGCTACACTTTTACCCTTGAGAGGCTCGCTGGGCCGAAAACCCGGAAGGACGACCCAAGCAAAAGTTAGAGTAAGAGAAAGAAGAAAAAGAACAAAAAAAGGAAAAATTGTAAAGAATGAAAAAAGAAAAGAAAAAAAATATAAAAGAAATGAAAAGAAAAGAAGAACATAGCTCGCAAGGTTGAAAACCCGTAAGGGCGGCCTTGGCAAAAGTTAGAGCCCAAGAGGAGAGGTTAAATACTCGAATGTACCTTAACCGAAACTACGTAAGGCTTGATTCCCATGTTTGGGATACATAGGCAACTTCATTCTGAAGTCCAGCCATAAACACTGCCAAATCGATTGTGTCCATATAATGGCTCTGATCATGTTTGTCTTCTCTGTATCTGAGAGTTCAGTTGTGATTGCCACCTTGAGAACTGGTTACAGTGTGCTGCGGTACTATTCAAAAAAGAGGCAACTTTCCGTTGCCGTTCAATGTGCTGCTGTGCTATTCAAACAAGGGGCAACTTTCCATTGCCATGCAATGTCCTTCAGACGAGGAGCAATTTTCCATTGTTTTGGATCTGAGGTTGTGCATTTCAAGAGTAAATTCTGTGTTGGTCAAGCAGTGGCCATTTGCAAAAATAGTTTTTGAGAATTTTAACTGAGGTTGACTAATTTTCTCGAAAATTAGACCATTTTCCCAAAATTAGACCATTTCTTGGACCCCAAAAAAGGGAAATTTTCAGTGCTCGTAGCCTAACTTGCATGATTTCAAATAAGAAAATCGAACAAATGTGTTAATCTAACTCTCATATTGGTCAAAATTGTTTTAGTAGAAACCACAACAAAAAAATGGTCAAAATGATGAATTAGGGGCGCAGTTGAGTCAGGTGTTCTGTCTTTTCCCCATTGTCAACGTACTTACCAGAGGGTACTCTATTTGACAGGAGGCACTCTACTTGCCAGAGAAAGGCACCACTGAAGCCAACAGCCAAGCGCTGGAAGCTCTCTCACCCTCCAAGTAGTGAGATATCAAGCTAATTGCGAAGCACAAATTGGAATGGATAAGGATATTCCACTCCCTCATCCAGACAGGTATGATCACATCCACACTGGCCAAGGGCGTTGCCAACTGTTGTCCGCTATGGAACTACCGTACATCCTGTCGCAACTCCTCTGTGGGAAAATTCACTTGCTGTGCGTAGAAGAATGAGAATCCAGCAACATGCTAAGGGCAAGAGCCTGCAACATCTTGTTTATCCATCAACCACCTAGAGCAGGGATAAAAAAGGAGAGATTGAAGAATAGAGAGATGTGTGCTAGGAGAAAAAAGTGAGAAAAGGGCTTTTTCAAAAAAACAGAGCCTGAGGGTCGAGTGACGTGAGAAACACAAATTAGAAAGGGTGGGAAACAATAACCGGAGAAACTGGCTCCCTGTGAACCGAGAGGTCTCCTGCTATTCGAATACATCTAAGTGTCGTATCTTTTGTTTGTCTTGATTCTTGCTTTCAGTTGTTTCGAATGTTTCTCGATGTGTTTAAGTTTCTTACCTTTATTTTCCGTTGTTGAGTCTTTTTCGCCGTGTTCAGTCGTAGGCTCAATACCCGGTCGAGAATTCATTTCTCAATTTCAAAATAAAATCGTTTTGTGCTCAGAGTGTTGTCCCATTCTCCACATTTGTGCAAAACAGGATTCGTTCTTTCATAAAACCGTAGGGTTTAACCCAGGTCATGTCAGAATAGTGAAACCAGGACCTATCTGAAGCTATATAGGTTCCAGGCTGCAAATCAAAAGAAAAGAAGGAAAATTTGGAGCATCTGAGTGTGTTTCAACTTCTGCAAGTTCCGTCATTGCATCCTGTGCGTTCAGAATGAGCTGCGTGTTCAGAATGAGCTACGTGTTCAGAATGAGCAGTGTGCTGTTATGGGCTGTGTGTTCGGAGTAAACCGAGTACTGTATTATGAGCTGTGTGTTCAGGATGAGCAGTGCGCTATATGAGCTGTGTGCCAACTAAACCGAGTACTGTGTTATGAGCTGTGTGTTCAGAATGAGCAGTGCGCTATATGAGCTGTGTGCCAAATGAACCAAGTACTGTGTTATGAGCTGTGTGTTCAGAATGAGTTGTGTGCTATATGAACTGTGTGCGAAATAAACCGAGTACTGTGTTATGAGCTGTGTGTTCAGAATGAGCAGTGTGTCGTACGAGATGTAAGTTCAAAGTGAACAGGATACTGTGTTGATTGTTTCGACACCAAAACGGCGATCAGAAGTGCTCTCCCTGAGTACCAGTCCCTTCCGGAGGGTATCTTGGCTGTGTTTGCAATGAATTCCTAGGAGATCAACTGTGACGGTGGAAACTAGAGTTCGAATGGTTGTTGCCTAGAACACAAAGGTTTGGAATTTCCGAGACTAATGTCTGGTTTAAATACCCAAGGGTGTATCCCTAGCTTGAAATCTGTATGGAAGCCCCATAGATTGAGGTAGCAGGTTTGCGCCTCAGTCCTGGATACTGATCCAACCTAGTTGTCACCCCGTTGAAGAATAAGGAAAGTTGTGAATATGATTAGGAAGAAAAGCGGCATCCGTGGTTCCCCCAGCAGATGTTAGCAACTAAGATTTTGGCCCTCATATTTTTCTTGAATCACATTTTGACCCCAAACTAGTACCATTATATACATATTTATACCTTAGATTTATTTTGTACACAAATATCTTCCAATTAGATACCATTTGTAAACAAATATCAAGGAAAAAATCCCCTCAAATCCACCCCACATGGATCGGCCACTCCCCTTGAATATATATATATATATATGTACTTTAGAGACAAATTTGCTTGATATTAGGAAGAATATTTGACCAAGGTACAAATACACTATGTATATGTCTTGTACTTCTACCAAGTTAGTTTACTTAAGCCCTAGCCCTAACCCTAACTAAATCATGTATGGGTAGAAAATTAGGCTTCATAATCATCCTACATTCCATTGAATTCAAACTAAATCCTAAATGTCCAATCCATTTCCATCGAAAGGGTAATTTGGACCTTTCACACCAATTTTGCTATAAATACACCAATTCTCTCTACACTTTTGGACTCAAAACCACTCGCACAATTACATATTCAGCTAAGAGGAAAGAGAGAGCAAAAAAGAGAGCTTGGTGAAGGAAAGAAGAGAAAGAGAAGGTTTTGTTAGCAATTCAACCAAGCCTCAAGTAAGCCACATCGCCAGCTCTCCTTCTATTTCCTTTTTCAAACACATGTTATTAGAAATTCATAATCATATTTTCATGCGTGTTGTAATGGTGTTCACGTGTTCAAAGTTGATGAGTTGAGCATTGATCCTTCTTCTACTCATATTTTCTCTTAATAAATGCAAAATTACCTTTTTCTTCCCATATCTCACATCATTTCCAAATGCACACCATCTCTCTAAAAATCTGAGTTACTGATACATTATTTAGTATGTTTTCATCACAAAAGAACTGAAAAATTTCCCTTAGTTGGCCTTTTTTATCACCAATCTTCTTATTTTCAGTATTATGCATAAAAAAACAAGTGTTTACAGCCAACTTTCGAAAATTCTAGAAAATGTAGAAAACTCTCCTGGATCTCATTTTTAAACTTCCTCAAAGAGATAGCTTTCAAACAAAATTTGTTTCATTGAAAAAGTGTGACCGATTTGTTAAAAAAATACGATTTTCGTAATGGTCGACGAATCTGGACAGCACGGGAGTATTTCTTGCATAACTAAAAATCTAGAAAAGCTATTCCATTTCTGAAAAATGTTCTAAAAACTAGATAACATTCTCTACGAACCATAGGAAGGCCAGGCTTGGGAAAAATCTAAAATGGTCATTTTGTTTTTAATCTTTAAATGGTACATGAATCTATAAATTTAGTTTTGCATTGGTATTCTAAGCTCTTGTCTTCATGAATATGCTTATTTGTATATTATCATGTATTGGTATGATGTTGCATGTGTTATGGTTATGTTCCTTATCTGCTTCACTTGACGATGCTCAGGCTTATATGGATATTACTATCTTGTTAAGTTGTTTTAACTTTAATTTAAGGCATCTAACTCAACGGGAAACCTTATAGCGATCTTGATTTAGACTCGAACCATTTATTGCTTTTAAATTCATCAATCCACATCTGTAGCGGTCGTTCTTCTTTCCTTTCATGTTTGATTTTGCTTTTGGGGTCGACACCATGAGTTCCTGGGTCGACACCACCTTGTTGTCTTACTCTTGGTTTCTTTATTGGTTTTTTGGGTCAACACCAGTCTTCTTGGGGTCGACACCACCTTGCTGTTGTGTTCTGGGTGTTGTTGCTATTTTTTGGAGTCGACACCATGGGTTATGGGGTCAACCCTCTTGTTTGCTACAAACATAGGTGTCTCAGCATTTGTTCTTGAGGGTTGACACCACTGCCTTGCGGGTCGACCCCTGCGACTTATTTCCAGAATTTTGGGTTTGGTTCGAGCCCTACTTTTGGGGGGTTTTGACTTATTCTTTTCATTAACTTTAGGGAAATTGTTTTACCACTATAAATAGACTTCAAACACACTTTCCTCATTCATTTATTCTCTCTCTCTCTCTCTCTCTCCCCTCTTTGACCCGTGAATCTCTTCATTTTCTCTCTAAACTCAACTTTTCTCACATAGATGTCTAGATCTACTCGGTTAGAGAGATCTTTTTTACCTTAGTCATTTGACAAAGGTTGTAGATCTCATCAAGGGCTTTCTTTTCATCCAAGAGCATCGTGTTTTAGTCTCTGTTAGCCTTTTGGGCTTTTTGGCTTTCTACTCTTCTGGAGTTGAGGTAGGGTCTACTTCTTTAACTCAATATGAGTTTGGTAGCATATTTGTGGCGTATTTTATTATTTATATTTGGTAGTCATTTGGTTGATTTTGAAATGGTATTTTGGGCTTGAGGGTTTTGTGAAATTTGGGGTTTTTGGGCTATAGTTATGCTACTATGGTTATTTTCGATATACAAATTGCATATGGATTTCTAAAAGGGGAAAAGCCCGAATTTATAGAAAAACCCTAAATGATATTGTTTTGGGAGTTGGATTGATATTTTTGTAAATGGTTTGGTTGGAAAGAGATGGAAAGGAAATGGTTGTGGGATTTTGAAAATGAGTATTGTTACTCTTTTGGAAAAATATATCAGTATTGTTATCTATTAATTATTACATTAGAGATAACTATTTTAGCTATCGTTGGAGGATAGCATTACCATGTGTTAGAAACTACTTGTGGATTAGGCAAATTGAAATCATTCATATCATGGAGCATGTAATGGATTTTTTGAATTTGAAACCGAATGTTTGGAAAGAGGTTTTGGAAATTCCCGTATTATGTTTTGGAATGTTTGCATTATTTCGGAAAACAATATTTGAATCACACATATTGTGCTATTAGAAAAAGGTAAATAAAGTGGTAAAGCTGTGAGGGGGTGTTAAAGCAGAATTAAGTTAGCCTGTGTGTCTACGGTGAATGTTACGCCCTAAAATTTGGACAATTAAATATTAAATTAGTTCTAAACCCCAATCAATATTCCATCATCCAAATCCTAGGGGTGAAACGAAATCTAAACATTCTCATCTCCAAAGGGTTTAAGTAAATTTCCATGCTCAAAAGATAACAAGGGTTAAAAAAAAAAAAAAAAAAAAAAAAAAAAAAAAAAAAAAACAAAAAACATGTTCCTTCAATGGAAACCAGGGTTTATTCTCGGGCTGTGGAAACAGAGAATATTGTCAGTGATCCGGCGTCTGCAATTCAGATGCTGAAAACTGTTCAAGTTCCCGTCCATCAAGCATCTTTGCAATCAGATCAGATGCAGATGCAGCACCAACAACAATATATTCAAGCAGGTGCCCATTACATACCTCAATACTCTGCAGGCCCCATGCCAGTCTCATCTTACTATCCCATGTATTATTCAACTATGCTTCAGCAGCAGACACATAACCCTTATCAGACAAATCAGCCATACCCAGTTTACTTAATGCCTGTTAGGCCTCCACAATCTTATAATATGTCTATGCAATGTAATTTAGTTGACACTGCAACTACTGCTCCGAGTCAACCCCAAATGCTTCCTCCTACATCCGTTATCACACCTCCGGCAGCTTATAAAGAGGTCATGGCACCTGAATTGACCACAAAAGTTTACAGGACAGTGGTGGGAGCAACCCCACTCGTTCAAGTACCATCTAATCAAAACCTTCAACCATTGATGGATCTTTCTGAGACACCTCATCCATCCCAATCTGTTGCCACTGCTGCAATAGCTACCGCTAATTACGATAATGAATACGAGGATGATCTTGCATACAATCCAATATACAAAACTCAACCTTCTGTGCCTGCATTGCTTTCACAGTTCCAAACCATGAATAATGCTGGAACACTACTGTTATCAGAGGCTTCGAAGCAGCCGCACGCAGACAATGTTAAGCAGCAGGTTGGAACCCCACAGCCGCAATGAAGTTTTGTTGCTCTGAAAGAAGCAATTTTGTAGGAGATGTTTGCCTATTTTACCTGTTGTTCCTTTACTGTTCACTATTTGTTATCTGTTTATGTTGTGTGTCTAAGAAAAAATAAGCATGTGGATTGTCTTTGTTTTTTTCTGAGTGTGTTATGTTGTTCATTTCCTGGATGGATATGGAATGTATGAGATTATGTAGTGAAAGTTGTATACAACAATACAAGTATTTGTTTGTTCATTAAATGTTTCAGTTATTGATCTACATAAGAACTTCCCTTTTTCTGCTCAAGTGTCTCTTGTTGGTCACCCGTGAATATAGCTGCAGACTTCTGGGCTGATAGTTCCAAAGGTTTATTTTACATTTTGACTTCCTTAATATGAACTGGAATGGATGCTTCTGCTGGTTGTGTATAGGGACGGATTGTCTGGAATGGTGGACCATATCAACTCGAGATAATCAAGTGCATGCCGAAATTCAGGCATTATTACTAGTATTGCTAGATGAGCCTACTGTCTAGTTTTCAAATGGCTTTTAGGGCTGTCTTTAACCTTACCCCTCCCAACACCCTTGTTAATGGGACCAACATATTATGTTCTTTGAGCTTGCCGCCCAGTCCAGTGGTTGGTGTTTGATGTGGTGCACATCATGTTGAAAGTTCAACTCTCTATACCCCCTTCCCCCTTTTCCGTTTAGTGTTGGGATTAACAGAGTGCTTGTTCTATTGCAAAGAGAATAGAATGGAGAGCTTTATTCATGGGACATTGAGAAGCAGCAATTTAGGATCTTGTAATTCATTCGCCGTTGTATGTAGTCGCTTATGTGGACAGCCTACAGCCTAGTTTTACTCGATCAACAAAATGATGCCTTTGACTGAGGGGAAACTGACAGGCATGGCTTACATCAAGCAAAATGAATCAAATGATTAAAATTTTGGGTAAGACACTGGACATATGTTTTAAAGTTTTTGTTTTTTTTCCTTTCAATTATGGCTTATAACACAATCATTTTGTATTTCAATTGTCTCATAGTTGTTGTTCCAATGGCGACATGCATTCATAATGTGCTTCCTTTCTTTGATTCTGTCTGAGTGAATGTTGCAAAATTTTGAATTGGTTGAGGTGATTGGTTTTGGTTGATTTGAGGGCTGATGATTGGGAATTAGCTAAACACAAAATTTAGGCCTCGTTTGGGAATAAGTTTTTTTAGTAATTTTTTGGCTTTTTAGCTAAAATATGACGTAAAAAAAAACTAGTATGTTTAGGATGACTTTTTAGCTTTTTACAAAAAAATATACAAAAAGTAGAGAGAAAAAGAAATCTTTGACTTTTTGATATAAGTTGTTAGCTTTTTGATTTTTTTAGTAACTTTTTAACTTTTTGGCTAAAAAATCACTTGCCAAGATAGAATTAATACACATCCCCAAACTAGATCATATCAGAACCTTTGAGAATTTTGATGAACTCTCGACTACTTATTGGCACAGCACACAAATTCTACTGTTTTACATGGAGTTCTCACACACTAAACTTCACACTTTTTAGGTTATGGAAGGAAAAAATAGAAGATGAGCACTTCGAGAAACAATTGGCGACCAAGTTGTTAGCTTCCAAGTTGTGATAAAAAAATTATTTGTAATTTCATTTTATTGACTGGAATCAAATTGATGCAGTGCATATGCACGAGTGTTGATATCTAGTCTTCAAAAGCTCATCGATCCGTCTCATTGCTCTTGTTATTAAAGAACTTGGCTATATTTGGCATAACCTTTCTCTTCCTCCTAACAGTGACAGAACCCGATTTAGTCATGTGCCGAATTACAGGTGATGCAGATTTTCTATATTTCGCCCTTCTTGCTGGTGTTAAACTCCCATTCTCTTTCATGGATTTTCTAGGCAATGTCCCCTCAAGCCGTGACTTTTCAGGTTCTGAGTTTTTCTCTTGTTTTTCCTTCCAATTCCGTGACTCTCCCTCAACCACTTTCCCAGCAGAAACTGACTTCTCTGCTTTGTAGGTTTCTCGCTCTTCCTCTACTTTTAGCTCTCTTATTTTTCTCTGAGTCATCTCTGTTTTCATTAATATCTCCTTCTCATTTGCCTTCAAAGCTTCAATCCATGCCTGAGCTGCTGCAACCTTTTTATGTGCAATTTCTTCTGCCCCAACTGCACGCCCGGTTAAGTAATCGTATTCAAATTTTGAGATTGTTATTGTGGAACTGTGCTGAGATGCAGAAGCTCTAGACCTCATTGTATTCTCAGTGAGAGTTTTTAAGTTCTCAAGAGCCATTGCTTCTGACGATTTAATAGCTTCAAGCTCTAGCATTGCAGCTTGAAACCTTTCTTCTGCTGAGTCAATCTCAGACTCGGTTTTCTGAACTTCTGCTTTTATGTTTCTGGTTTCTTCACAAATAAGCTCCCTCTCTTTTTTCGCTGCCTCTGCTACTGTTTTCAATTGTTCCAGAGTGAGGGATAGATTGGATACCATTGTTTTTGCCTTTTCCTCAGCCGCAGATACAGCTTCCAATTTTGCTTTTGCCCTGAGGAGCTTCGAATTGAGATTTTGAACAGTAGCATCTGCCTTTTCCTCTGTTTTCTTCAATCTTGCTGTTTCTTGAGATATATGTTTGAGCTCATCTCTTATGACATCCATGGAGGCCATGAACTGAAAACCCTCTTCTCTAATCGATACCAATTCTTTCTTCGCTGCCTCCAATTCTTCTGTGATTGACTGTAACGTCAATGGAGACTCCAATTCCTTTCCTTTACGAAAACTGCCCTCGAGATGCCTAAAGCTCTCTTTTCTTTGGACCCTTTTGTCCATTCCCTTAGCCAGCACTAGTTCATTCTGTAACACGTTGCCAGCAGATGTTGTGACGGCCAGTTTCATTTCAGTCTCTTTTGCGCAGTCAATTTCTTGGAGTACATCACTTATTTTCTTTCTGGTGTTCTCCATTGTAAAAGGGAACTGTTCAGCTTCTTCCTTTCTTTGAGCTTCAATGGCTCCTAATTCTTTGACAGCCTCAATCCGAGCCAACTCTACCAGCACGTGTTCTTCGTTTACCTCCTCAATCTCTTTTGTAAGCGCTTGTGCAGAGCTCAAATAAGATGAGATTTTTGAACTTGAGGCTGCGATTTCCTTCTCTGCTCGATTTCTTTCTTCTAAAACAGAGGCCATGTCAAGCTTGAGTTTACTCAATTCCTGCTTTACATACTCCAATTCTCTCATCACTTCTGCATACTTATGGTTCTCAAGGTTCCCAACAGCCAATGCCCACTTTTCGTCCCCCCTTTTCAACTTCCACAACCTTTCCAGGTCATGCTTCTGCGCTTTTGCTTTCAAATTGGATTCTTCAATTTTTGAAGTCAGATCCGTCACTGTCTTCTTCGCGTTGGAAAGCTCAGATTCTGCTTGGGCTTTTATGGTCTCTGCAACTCTTCTGCTCTCATCGAACCGACCAATGTCTCTCTTTGCCCGATGAAGGTCCCTTCTCGTTGAAGAGGGTCTCTGATGAATTTGAAACTAACATTAGACTCAAAAACAAATGAAAAAAAAATGAAAGTGCGCAAGGCTCCTGCCAAACGGGGTCTGGGCAGAGCGAGTTGCTATAAAGTTTGAATATTATAAAAAATATGCTGTACCTGTACAAGATACTTACCGGTATATGATACTTTATATAGTACCCTACATACGTACTGGGTACACGAAATACATACTTAAATTTTTTCTTCTTAATTTTTGGCAGACTCAGACGTACTTATTACATACTCAAGCCGTACCATATTTCAGTCGAAACAATATTTTCTTTTACTACAAGATAAAATTCATTTCAATAAATTTCTTTTTCATTTTTAGTTTTATACTTAGTATGATTTTAAAATTAACTTATGATTTGAAAGTTACTTAATATAATAATATTTAATTTTTATTTATATCTTTATTTTGACATTAAATATTAATTGTAGATTGGATCCTAACAAATTAAACCATTTAATTAATTTTTACATTATTCCAAATTAAAAATAAATATTTTTTTACAAACATACCAAAACTTATACGTACCTTACTTTTTTTTGAATTTAATTTTGATTTATACCTTTACTTTTGGCATTAAATTTGCTTGTCATAACTTAAAAAAGTCAAAAAATCACTATCCTATTTAAGTCACATCATCCTATTTAAGTCACATCACCTCTCTCTCTCACATCAGTTCAAATCCAACCCATATTTCATAAAAAGTCAAAAAGTACACTTATTTAGATCATTCCAAACCACTCCTAATTATAGATTGGATTTTAAAAAATTAAACCATTTAATCAATTTTTTACTACTCTAAATTAAAAATAAATAAATTTTTTTTAACAAACGTACCAAGATGTATGTATACCTAATTTTTTTAAAAAATTTTACCATATTGACGTATCTGTATCATACTAATACCAATATTCATATTTGTTAGAGTATATAATATATTAGTAGATAGTGAGCCTCCCTTTCGGTGCCTTTAGGTGCTAGTGCTTCACTTTCCATCATGAGCCATCATTGTCCATTGTCTGTAAGGATTGTATTTTCTCCTATATAAAGAGCCCCTCACCATTTGTAATAAACACACACTTAACATCAATAATACATCAATTTTAACAAGAATAATGTTTTCAATAACTTCTTGAAGGAAAATATATATAGTGAGATTAAAACCATCCCTTACTTTTTCAGAATTTATCGAATTGATATATCCTAAATGTGTCTTATATCCATACTTCACAAGGATAAATAATAAATAAAAAAATATATATATACTAATCAATTTTTTAACAATTAAATAAGCAAGAACTTGCATACAATACTTTTAAATATCATACTAGTGCAAATGAGAAAAACCTACGGATAATATAAATTGTTTAAATTTGATATTGAAATGAAATTCTTATAAAATGCAGAAGCCATTCTTTATATTATTCTTTTTGTTAACAAGTTGTGTTTCCCTTTCTTCTTTGTTCATAGGGGTGTGGAATAAAAGTAGTTTTACACATAGCAAATGAACAAAAAAAACGTAGTAAAATTCGGTATTATTATATAAGAGTGATTATGAAAAGTAGTGGTAGAAATTTGGTTGGTATAAGCACAATTATGCTTTAATATTTGATTATATGGTAAAAAAACCACGTCTAGTTGACCATTCATTATGTTTTCACATTCTCAGGATTGGGACTGGAACCGGGCCATGGCGCTTTCTTAGAGGCCAATCACGTAAATAAGATAGGAAATGTAAGGAACTTATATAACTCATATAATGTAGTATCATATCAATGTTATTTCCTTTTGTTGGAGTGGACAGATTTGTGTCTATTCATGTTTTTTTGAACCCTTGTATCTGTATCATGGCTAGATGGTTACTAGATAGACTTAAATTCTGTTCATGTATTTGTAATCATGGTTCGACCTAGTAAAATAATTTCTATGTATATATGAACAAATAATCCAAATGTTACTTGCCAATGATGTTATGATTTTGGAAACATTTGATCAAAGACTTCAATGAGACCCCTAAATTTCTTTGACAACAACAATGGGTGTATCTACAGGCAATGCTTCTACGGTGTTGCTCCTTTTTTGCCTAGTCTCCCAAGATGTGTGAGGATGTTTTTCCTATCCCAGTTATGTTGTGAACAAAAAAGATTTTCACATAATAAGATACAGATGCAAGGCAAAGGGTGAATCTCGCATGTACGGTCTACTATAAGCAAATGTAAAAAATGTTAGTATTTAAGGGAGCAGCTCTTAGAGTAGACTACTAAAAATATTATTGTTGGAAATTGGGACGTGTATTGGATCCGAATTTGGGCACCTATGTGGCATGACCCATGACCAATTAAATTATCTATTTAAGTTTGAATTTGAATTTGAACTATTTGGATAACCCACAATCAATATCTATATCTACCATATTTTATCAAGAGTTATGGATAGATGGATAGATAAATATTGATTGTTATATATTTGATGATATACATCTGATATGATGGGAAGAATATGATATACGTTATGTGGTTTTTACCCATAATTTTGTGTGGGTGATACTCATGATGTGGTATCACTTCACTGTTAGGTTCGTTGTTCACATTCACCCACGAGATTCTTCGCTTCAGGTTCTAACACTTAAGGTACCCGTTGCATTATACTTGTTTTACAATTGTGGTATAAGAGGTGGCATGTGTGAGGAAATGTAGTGAATGCAACACTATTTTGTCAAGAAGAAAATAATGCTGCATTTGGGTACCCCGGACTTGGATTTGGATTTGGAGATCAGTCTAGTTATAAAAGATAAAAAAGAAAATAAGTGAAATTTTTTATTTTTTTAAATTTCTCTTTCTTTTTCTTTTTTTTAATAGGTAAATCGTTAGTTTTATGTCTAAAAATTAAAAATATGATAATGATGCGCTCAAGACATGACTCTGAGGGTCAACACAGTTTCAAAGAAGCAACACACAAATCAATTTGAACAAAATAGGGGAGCTTCTATATACACACACCTAATCCCCTCAATACATACACTTAATGATATTTAATTTTATTACAATTTTATCCCTAAGTGAAATTACTATTTTAGACACCATTGTTAATTGAAAACATCTCAATGCACACCTTAGAGTTCTTGGGCAGTGTTTGCATCTGTTGCATCGTGTGTGTAGCTAGTGACACCATAGGTTTCACTTCTTCTATCAATTTGTGAATGACGAAGGTTGTCCAAATTGGTTTCACTCCTTCTATCAATTTTTGTATATGATGTTCATTGAGCTAGAAGTGAAACCAAAGGGCTTTGGCATTTCCAAGTTCATCAACCTTCGTCATTCGTAGGGAAAACATCATTGTTACGGAGGATTTGCCTTCTGAAAATCAGCAAATAAGTGTTCATGTGAAGCAGAGCGAAGGAAATGTGAGTTAATTTTTTTTTTCCGGGCGTCATTCGGATAACCAGAGCCGAATTGTGTTATTTGGTTCAGAAATATACTACCGAAATAATTATGTATTTTCGGAAGTTGATGTCCGAACAAAGGAATAAATTTCGGAAGTTGTTGTCCGAACAATGTATTTAAATTCGGAAGTTGTTGTCCAAATAAAGTTAACTTTTACAACATTCAACTTCCGAAATTTTAAAAAAAATTCGGACAACTACTTCCGAATGAAGTAAATTTTTTTTTTCCATTTTATATTCCAAATTTGCAAACTGCATACCAAATTTACAGTTTCAAATTGCAAATTAATCTTTATAATGCCATTAAAAATTTGTAATGTTATACAAAACATGCAGGAATATGTGTCAACTCAAGGAAGTCAGGTTTGTGCGGATTTTGTGTTAGATTACACCACTCAATTCACAACAGAACAGGTTTAGTCTACGAAATTATAACGATTATGTTTTGAATTGCTCACCAAATGTAAATGTTTGATAATATTTATTTAACTTTGTAGGTATTCAAAAGTAAGGATGAATTGCTCAACTGGGTACGTGAAGTTGGAAAGAGAAATGGTTTGGTCATTGTAATCAAAACATCAGACTATGGTGGAGGGAAAAAAAGACCCAGGATGTATCTTGCTTGTGAGAGGAGTGGCCAATATAGAGCAACAAAGAAGTTAAAACATGATGGCAACAATACATCAAGAATAACCGGTACGAAGAAGTGTGGTTGTCCTTTTGATATGAGGGCTCACAGGTTTGCCACATATGATGAATGGACATTGACTGTGGTATGCGGATTGCATAATCATCCACCTGCGGAGCACCTCGAGGGACATTCATATGCGGGGAGGCTATCCAAGGATGAGAAAGCATTGTTAATGGATATGTCAAAGAGCATGGTTCGGCCAAAAGAAATCCTAGTAACCTTGAAACAGCGAGATGCCCTCAATGTAAGCACACTTAAAACCATTTACAATGTACGCCATCGAAACAGGGTGGTACAGCGAGCTGGAAGATCACAGATGCAACACTTATTGGGTAAATTGGCCAAGTATAATTACATTGAGCGCCATCGGTCTGAAGAGTCCACGATGACTGTGATAGACTTGTTTTGGGCACATCCTACCAGTTTGGACTTATTTCGGTCTTTCCCACGTATATTAATTATGGATTGCACATATAAAACCAACTGCTATCGGCTTCCTCTTCTTGAAATTGTGGGAGTGACATCAACTGAAATGACATTCTCTGTAGCTTTTGCATACTTACAGTATGAGAGGGTCGATAACTATGTGGGTGTTAGCTACATTACGTGATGTCATGGATGGGTTTGTTGTGCCAACAGGTATTGTTACTGACAGAGAGCTAGCCTTGATGAATGCCATACAGAAGATATTTCCGAGTGCCAGACATTTATTATGTCGTTGGCATATCAGTAAGAATGTGTTGACCAAATGCAAGAAAATGTTTGAGACACAGAAAAAATAGGAGAAGTTCAACCATGAGTGGAACTCTGTAGTGTATTCATCTTCTGAAATTCAATACGAGGAGCGTCTTAAATCATTACTTAAGGAATTCAGTAGTTATCCTGATGCAGTCAAATATGTCATAGATACTTGGTTGGTTCCTTACAAGGACAAATTTGTGGCGGCATGGACAGACACGTGTATGCATTGTGGCAATGTTACAACGAACCGGTAAGATTACTTTTCTTCAATATGTTATTAATAAGTGCCATGTACTTGATTTTAACTTGACTTACATTGAATTGAACAGGGCTGAGAGTGCACATGCAAAACTTAAAAGACAATTGGGTTCATGTCAAGTCTCATTTCAGGCATCATTTGAGAAAATACACATTCTGCTTGAGTTGCAACACACTGATATCATGGCTTCATTTGAGAAAAGTCTAACTGTTGTGCAACATCAATTTAAACTTTCTCAATTCAGGGAGCTATGGGGGAATGTGTCTATCTCTGCATTGGAGTATTTGCTTGTCGAGAGTAAGAGAGCCAATTCCATTGGTATTGATGTTGAAGCTTGTGGATGCGTCCTTCGCCACACTCATGGTTTACCTTGCACCTATGAGATTGCTGACTACATCAGACAAGATTGTCCTATACCACTTGCTACCATACACTCACAGTGGAGGCAACTTCATATCTCCATATGCAAGAAAGAAAAGGAAACAGAGGTGACTTGTCATGCAGAAGTAGAGTTGTTTGTCAACAAGTTTAATGAAAGTGATAGAACCATGCGATTGGAGCTTTTGAAGAAGTTGAAAGAGATTGTATATCCGGAAAGCACTTTTCTTGTTGAGCCGGAGGTGAAGCCCAAAACACGTCCTCGGGATCATAAGAAGATCAATGTTTCTACCCGTCGTGACCCGTGTGCATTTGAGTTAGTGCAATCTGGACATGATTCCTTCTCACCTAGGGACACTCAAATCACTACATTAGCTTCTACTCTGCAAACCAAGAAGAAGCGACCTGTTAAGGGAAATGAGAAGGTGAACCCGAAAGGGAAGGTATACATTACTAGAGCAGTGAAACCTGGTGCATATGTTGATGCTTTCCCTTCTGGGTTGAAACCATACATTAAGTTTGTCGATGATGTAGCTGCAGATGGGAATTGTGGTTTCAGGGCTATAGCTGCTTCAATTGGTCATATAGAAGATGATTGGGCTCAGGTTAGGCGTGATCTATTGGGTGAGCTGCACACACACAAAGAGGAATACATTACACTTTATGGGTCCTATGAAAGGTTTGAAGAATTGACAAGCATATTGTCATACTTTGAAGACAGTCCTGGATACTCACATTGGATGACTATGCTAGGCATGGGGCATCTTGTTTCATCGTGCTACAATCTTGTGTTATACCACTTGTCTTTACAGTAATGTCTCACCTTTTTACTTCTTAGAATAGTGCCAGTACCTCAACTTGATAGACGTGAGATTGCCATTGGGTTTGTCAACGGAAATCATTTTGTCCAGGTATAACAGAAACTTATCTATTGGGTTTATGCATGTACAAGAAGTTATGAGGTATGACCACTAAGTCAATTGATATTTGGTGCAGGTTTTGTTGCAGCCAGGCCATCCAGTTCCTCCTATTGCCACTAATTGGAGAAAATACCGTCACCCTTGTGCTGTGGACTGGGATGATGCATATGTGCATCGCATTCAACATTTCAAGGACATTATTCATGATAATGTAGCTACTCGAGAGACTTTTGATGTTGTTGATGTCGCATGACACATGTATGCATTTGACAATGTTACAATTATGGAAGAAATTAATGGATGTGTTTTTGATGTTGATGTGTTGTGTTTTGCAATGTGGATTGAATGTTATTGACCATTGTTACCATTCCATTGTAATAAGAAAATATCGTTTACAAAATCAACGACCATTGTTACAATTCCATTCTAATAATAAAATGTCATTACAATGTCATTACAATACCATTGTTGCCATTCCATTCTAATAAGAAAATATTAACCACTGTTACCATTACAACAATGTCATCTTACAAAAAACACCAAAAAATATTCATTAACTAATAAAATAACATGTAACAACATAACATATCACGAATCAGCTGTATGCCTACGCCTAGGCCTATGACTGTATGTCAATGTCAAAGATGGAAAGCGACCTCCAGCGGAACTAGGTCCAGCAGAACTAGGTCCAGCTTCGTCAATGTGCTGACCTTCAAGAACATGTGTCATACTCTCAATGGCCTGGTAAAGTCGATAAGGATGGCGAATCCCCTCCTGATAACCAGCGTCAATAATAGGATGTGAAATCTGCAGTGCATGTGCAATACGCTGCATTTGAAAAGAATATCACATTTTAGGGAACATATTAGAAAAAAAAAAGTAAGTTACATATGCATCAGAGAGGATAATAGATTACATCCGCATGTTCGCTGAAATCCTGATGGTCATGGACACGCGGTTCATCAGTGTGCTCGACATATAGGTGCGTGATATTCTTATACCAATCCATATAACCCGGTACACATTGCCAAGGCTGACGAACTGGTGTGCTCCTCCGTTGATCAGATAACACGTGGTTATCCCAAGCCTCCAAGATCCTATCCAAGTATCTGTACATGACGGTATATCGTGCAGATATGTTGCCTTGTGCACCACGACTGGGAGCTAGCGGTGCATCTGGGATGGTTTGAACCTTGCCAAACTGCCTCAAAACTCTATCTGGATGATAGGGTTCGACAACGTCTAAGCACTTTAAGCATCCATGGTAGAACGTAACCGGGTTACATAGATGCCGGTCTCTGCAGTTGTGGTACGGATCCCAAATAACCTGTAAACGTAAAGTGTTTTTGCATTAAAGTACATAAAGGGTAAGATAAATGGAAGTGTTAAAATTATCGCAGGATGAGTAAACTTACATCAGTAGCTACTAAACTGTCAAGGTCGGCTCGAAAAGATTTCAAATGGTCAATGGAGGAACCCGCCTCTCTCATAGATGCCCAATGGTACACGTGTGGCATGTCTTCATTGTAGCCCATGTTCTGATGAGGTCGGAATGCTCGGAAGTGCTCATAAATCCACACCTCCAAAAGAGTCATATAACCACCCGTCTACTTAACCCCAGACCGGCTAGCAAACCCCAACTGTCGATATAAAAATGCTAATGCAGCAGCACCCCAGGCATAAGTATGTATGGATCCCAAATCCATTAACAAGCCGAGGTAAACAACGGGAACCCTGCCGCCACTCTTGTCACTGAAGAGTGTACATCCCAACAGAAACAATAAATAAGCTCTTGCAGCGCACTGTATAGCCTCCTCGGGGTCTGAATTTGTGACACCAGAAAACTGACTTCGCAACCATTCAAGCCTGACTGAATTGCCACCAGCAGAAGAAACCTCTTCATGTGCTGTAAGTTCAGTAATCCCCAAGCCATAAACGAGTAATGTAACTCCATGATGATCTGTCACATCTGGTATGCTGACTGATTTGCCTACAATGGGAAGGCGAAGAATAGTGCCAACATCATCCAAGGTTAAGGTCATCTCACCAACTGTCATGTGAAATGTGTTCGTCTCAGGTTGCCATCTCTCAACAAAACATGAGATTAGAAGCTTGTTGGCGAACCGATAAGTGCAACGAGCTAACTGTGACAGTCCAGACTGCTCAATAATGGCTTTGAATCTGGTGTTGTTCTCTACTAACCACCATGGCCATGCAAGGATCTTGGAAGAGTGATTATGACACTTTAGGGGCCCTCGTTCCTACAACACAAATGATATCTCATTACAAACTACCATACAACACACACAAAAAAAAAAAACTCATATACAAATGAATTTCAGTTTTACTGAGGAATGTTTACCTCCCCGTGCCAAATAGCTGCAGCCACATGACTATTGAAACTCCGCAGTATTGACGGATCAGTCGGTCCACCTGGAAAAGCATGAGTAAGGTACTCTTCCTGGACAGGAGGAGAATCAGGTAAAGAGGTATCCTCCACAGCAATGTAAGGCATATCATAACCTTCAACTCGTCTTTGGCTTCGGCCCCCACTTTGACTGGCACTGGAAATATCATATTCTACCGAAACTGGATCACGACCTCGACCACGACCTTGACCTCGTCTTCGCCCACGCCCTCGTCCCCGTTCATGGTCTACATCCAATTCACGACGTCGTCTATTTGAAGTAGTAGGTGGGACACGTTGTTGATATTCAGAATCCATATTATCTGCAAAAAATACTAAGTGTGTGTAATGAGTGTGTGTGTAAATAAATAGAGTGTGTGTAAAATTAATGAGAGTGTTTTAAATTATAAGTGTGTGTGTAATGAGTGTGTGTGTAAAATTAATGAGAGTGTGTGTGTAAATAATAAGTGTTTTAAATTATAATGAGAGAGTGTGTGTAAAATTAATGAGAGTGTGTGTAGTGAGTGTTATAATTAAGTGTTAGAAGGGGAAAAAAAAAAATTGTGTTCGGAAGTTATTGTCCGAAAATACCTATTATGTTTGGAAGTTGTTGTCCGAAATTATAGCTACTATTCGGAAGTTGAAAACCGAAAAAAAAAATTATTTTCGGCACTTGAAAGCCGAACGAAGTAAATATTTTCAGAACTATAGTGCCGAATAGAAGCAGAAATTTCGGAACTCTAATGCCGAACAAAAACAAAAATTCGAATAACCAGTTCCGAATGAAACACGGCAATCACTTACATTGGGGTGGACTGAAAATTTCGAAAATGGTAAAAATTAACCCTACATTACAAATAAAATAGGAATGAGAAGATTCTAATCTGTGTAAACTAACCTAAAATGTGAAAATTTCAATGCTCTTCAATGCCCTTCAATGCCAATACTTCAATGACACAAATGGATGGATGAAGCTTTTGGGGAGGAACGGTGGAGAGTGTGAGAGATGGGTGTGTGTGTGAGAGGGGTTCTTAGATGGGTGTGTGTGTGTGAGGGGTCTATCACGGGTGTGTGTGTGTGTGTGAGGGGGTGTGTGTGTATATGATTTACATTTGGGGGTATTTGTGGAATGATAGGTGTGTGTAGTGAGTCAAATATATTAGGATTTATTTTTTTAGTGTGTGTATTGAGAAGGATTTGTATAGAGAGGAAAGGGTGTGTGTATATAGAAGCTCCCACAAAATAGAATGCATAGTCTAATAAAAAGACTGACATGCCCTTAGGTAAAACAAGCTAGGAGGTGGGCAAGAAAATAATAAATAAATAAACGAAGAGAAAATTATAAAGAATAAAAAATAAAATTTAAGGTTTGAGTCTTGAGTCTTGTAACAAAATAAACTAATTTGTTTTAATTTTGTCAATTTAAACCTTAATTTTTTTTTTCAATTTAAACCATTTGCATATTTCCATTAAGTAAAATGGATGAAAAAAATTAGTATTATAGTGATAAAATTAATGAAAAGTATATTTTAGAAAAAATTAGTAAAACATCCCTCTCCAACTTTGTGTAGTAGGAGAGGTCCAAAATGTTTTTTATTTTTATTTTTATTATTATTAGCTAAGGTCTTTCAACATTTCATAAAGAAAATTTGACTCAGAGAAATTTTGCTTGACTTAGAAATATTTCGGCCCTTACTCAGAAAAATTTCAAAATTTCTCTTGTATGATCACAGAGAAATTTCTCTATGAAAATTGAAATTTCTCTGAGTCGGAGCCAAATTTCTCTAAGTCGAGCAAAATTTCTCTGAATTAAATTTTCTTTGTGAAAATGTTAAGGGACCTTAACTACTATGAAAATATTATGTCATTTATCTTATAAAATCTTAATATCAGGGACCTTAAAAAAAATTCCACTATATTTTAAACATTTCATGTGTACCTATATGGGTGAAATTACTAAAATAATTTTTTTCTATAGATTTTACTTAACAAAAATAGATGAATGGTTTAAATTGAAAAAAAAAAATAAAAAATCAAAAGATTACAAGTTTAAATTGATAAAATTAAGGGTAGTGTTTGAGTGTGCAAGCCCCCTTAAGGTTGCACACCATATGCAATATATTTGTAGCCATTGGATTAAAATAAATTGATCATGACCATTCAATTTTTTAACGGTTAAGAAAAGGCAACTTGTTCAACCAGTTATCTCATTTCAGATTATCTCAAAATTTTGAACTAGAGTTATTGAAACTACAACTTAAGGGTTCTTTCAGAACTTGGTAACGATTTTAAACTATTTAGTGTTTAAGATGGTTGAATTTTGATTGGATATAAGATGTTCCAAACTATTCTAAATGATTTTTTGATTACATTTAAAATAATCCGAAGAATGAGAGACTGTTCCAAACTGTTCCAAATTGGATTTTAACGATTTTTTTTCCAAATTGTTCTTTGGATTTTAATTGCATTCAAGATGTTTGTAAAAAATGCATTAGCTTGTTAGCAATTTAAACAAAAATATTTTGGAACTATATTTTTACTGCGTTTGGATGTTCTTGAAAACTTGTGATGGATTTAAGGCGGTTTAGGGGGCCTTGGCCCTACAAATTTTTTCAATCTCCATCATAATTGGTATTGAGTTTTGCTTATAAAATATGCTTTTTGTATTCCCTTCAAGATACTTGTAAAAATGTATAATAGAAGCAAAGCAATGGTTCAATTTTGTATTTCCCTTACATTAAAGCTATGGTTCAATGAAATAATTCATGTATTTGCTATATTTGATGGGTTAATGATTTTTTTTTTATTTTATTTCTTAGCTAATTGTTTTATTTCTAGGTTTATATATGTATATTATTTACTTTTTGAATTTTTGTTGGGACAAGTATATTCAAAATGCTTTTGTTATGTTTGTAAGATGTTTTTGATGAATTTTTTCATCACATAAGAATCTATAGTTTTTTCTTGAACTTTTGTTAGCTTTATATGTTGATGAGCTTTGATGATTTTTTTATTTTTTATTTTTTATTTTTATTTTTATTTTTAGTGTTGCTTGTGTTTGTTACCAATGGCTTAAATTTTCATTGTCAACACAATTGATTCTATTTTAGTATGATTCACAAAAATGAATTGCTTGGAGCTATACACAATATTTGTATAATGTTACAATTCCTTATGGTAAAGGTCATGAACCAAAGCTTATCAAAATCAATTATAGAATTGATAGCAATAGAACATGAAAGGTTATGATAATTAGTGACTATTGTGATGAGATTTGTAAAAAAATTACACTTTGCTGTGGTACCACTTGATTGTGATAGAATCACAAAAAGTAAGTATCACTTTGCGAATAAATTGAGTTTGAGTCTTTGCCAATTGTGAATTAATTTTTTATTTTCTGATATTATTTTGGTTCCTTACCAATTGAATCATGAAATTTTGCTGTTGTTTTGATTTTTTTTTTTTTTTGGTGTTCTATTTTGTTTGTGGTAGTAGAGGCTTCTTTGTAGCATTGATTCAGATTAGGCAAAGGCTTCTTTTATTTTGAAGAAGGTGTATCATTGTCTTATTAACTATTTATGTTTAAATTTCTTTATTTTCCTTATTTAAAAAAAAATTATAAATTGATTAGTCAGAACTTTTTCTTTGGCTTTGAAGATAGAAACAACTAGCTTTCAATCAAAGGTATAGCGATCCTAGTTTAAACCCGACTCGTTCATTGTTTTGGATTAGGGATTTCTTGTCTTGATGGTTATTCATGTCTTCTTCCATCTTTTCCTTGTTGAGATTGGTTTTTGGAATGTCTTAGTTGTGTTTGAAACAGGTTGAGAGTTAGTTTTTCAAAACTGTTGTTGCCTAGATTTTGGCTTGTTCGCTTGAGCGAACCTTCTTGCTCTCGAGCAAACTTTGAGAACTTCTAGTACCTTTCCAGGTTTACAAAACTACTAGGAGTATGGCATTCTTCACTCGAGCAGTGTTTCTTGGGCTCGAGCAGTCATTCTTGTTCTCGAGCGGCCTTTTGGAACTCTCAGTACTTTTGCACGTCTGGAAAAATACTGGGATGATTTTCACTCAAGTGGTACTTTGTTTGCTCGAGCGGTCTCTCTTTTTGTGTCTGGTCGCCCGATTGGTGTTTTGATCTCTCGAGCGGTCTGCGCGTATATCAATCCGTAAAAGTCACTTTTTGAGTCACTTTTTCATATGTCTCTTTTTCTAAACATTTCAAAACCCTAAATCTAGACCCTTTCTCTCTAAAACTCATCTCCAACTTCCAAATACTTTCAATCTATTGATCTCTATACCCTAGCCCCTTTGTTAAAAAGGCAGAGCTCATCCATACCTCCATTCTATAAGAGCAAAGTTGATTTTCGGCTTCATCAAAGTTTCTCCTCTCTCTTCCTTGTCTTCAAGTTTTGAGGGGAGGTAGAGATTTCTCTGCACTTTAGTATGGTTTTTAACTTGGTTATTTGTCTTTTTAAAGAAATCTTGATATTGGGGATTTTTGAACAAATCTAGGGTTTTGGTTTGAAATCAAAAGAGAGATTTTCAAATGGATTTTGGAAAATAGTTGTAGAATTGTAATTGTGGTTGAGTTGTGGTAAAATGATGTATTTTTATGCTTGGAATTGATTTATAAAGAAGAGAGCATTTTGCTCTAAAATGTGAATATTTGATTTTGTAAAGAGGAAATAGAAATGATGTGGGTTTTATGGAATTGGAATGATGGTTATGATGATGGCGAAGTTAGATATGCATTATCACCCCCATCTTGAGATTTTGGAAAGTATATTGAAAATTATCTATTTGTTTAGAGATATCTGTTTTAGGCTATCGGTGGAGGATAACTATGATTGTTATAAAAATTGCACAAGAATTAAGTGAATTGGAATTAATTTCTCATCCATTTGCATCGAGCATTGTAACATATTTAACACATTGAAAATGTTTATTGTTTTGAGAAATATGGGTGAATACCTTGGTGAATCTGGATAAGAGTGTAGCTGTGATATTATGTTGGCCTGTATGTCCTTGGTGAAAGTCCAGAAACCCACGCGGATAGGTGTCGAGCCCTTCTGTTAAATATTGATAAAAATGGCAAATTGGTAATACTTGTAGCCTACTTACAGACACGTCCTAGAGATTCCCAGTGTTGTATCCACTGCCTTGTTTTTTTATTGAAAAGGAAATGATTGCATCAATTGTGATAACATGCATGGGTTTTTGGAAAGAGATATAAAATGTTTTGGCACGAGTATTGCATATGCATTCACCTCATAACTATGTTAAGATTCATACACTGTGTTAAAGTATCTTTACTGGGCTTTGGCTCACCCTATGTGGAAAACTATTTTCAGGTACTGATGATATGCCTTCGTCAAGGCCATAGCTTGGGAAGACTTGGAGCTGAGAGATTTTTGTTTTATTTTTGTTGTATCTATTTTGTACAAGCCTAGGGCTTTAGTTGTATTAAGTTTCAAACTCGTTGTTGCTGTAACCAAGCATTAACTTGGAAAGTTGTAGCCATTAAGGCATTTATTTATCTGTTTTACTCTTATTTCATATCTTTTGCGTATGGCACATGCTACAGATTCAGGGTTAGGGCTTATGAGTGTATAATTGCTTATTTCATCTTTTGTACAATTGGATCATATGAATGTAAAGAGATCTTATTCTGAAATGTATCATCAATGGGTAACTATTGTGGGATAAATTATTGTCATTATTTACAGGACTTTACAACTTGGTATCAGAGCTACCGGGTTTGAATACTTTAGGATCGTGGGAAGTGGTTATTACCACAATGGATTCTTTTGCTAGATGATATTAAGAATAACTTGGTATGCTTGGTGATAACATACTTATGTGACTGTGGGTATGGAATTTAATTTCTAAGATATTGATTGGCTCTACAAGTTTCTAGAAGTCCTAATAGAAGAGCACTTGATCACTACTATTTCTAATTGGAACTCTGGCAACATTGCGGGATGATCATTATCTAGAAAGGAAATTTGTATGTGTTTATGTGACTATGTGCTTATGTGGAGTGAATTAATTGTTGTCTACCGTATTAGGATGCGAGTGAGCTACCTTCGACACATTTGTAAATGTACTAATCTCTTGTGTTACCTTCATTAGGATGTTAGGACGTGGACATGATGGTGGTAGCTGTGGCAGGCCTAGACAGCAAGAGGTACCAGATGATATTCAGACACAAGAGGAAGGGGTTGGTCAGGCCAATGTGGCCAAACTACTGGGTTAGCAGGCTGTAGATGCTTTAGCCCGTGAGATGGCTGGGGCTTTGTAGGAATCCATGGACATTCTCAGAGTTAAGAATCAAGTCCAGACCCAAGTAGCAGAAGTAAGGCCATTATCTCTCGAGCGGTCTGCGCGTATATCAATCCGTAAAAGTCACTTGGGGAATCCAAATGAGCCACTGAAGGCAGATGATGGTTAGAGAAAATGGTGAAGACGTTCGAGATACTTGGCATCGAGGATGATGGGCTGAAAGTGACCTTGGCATCCTTCCAATTGAAGGGAGATTCGGTCAGTGGTGGAAGTTTGTACGTAGGCGCATTAGGGTAACTTGGGAGGCTTTTGTCAATGCTATCCTGGATAAGTTTTTGCCTCCCACTATTAGAGAGAAGTTGAGGGAGTAGTTTTTGAAGCTCAAGCAACTTAATACACCAGTGGCCGAGTTTGTGGCTGCCTTTACCAGTTTGTAGAGGTTTGCACTAGAACTCGTGGCAACAAAGGAATGCCATTGTTTGGAGTTTGAGAAGAGGTTGAGGACCAGACTCTTTGCAAGGTGGCGTCCATGATTAGGGATTATGGTCATCTTGTTGAGGCGGCAGCTCATTTAGAGACTGTGATTCAGACTAAGGGGAAAAGGATGAGGGGCTCCAAGCACAAAAGTCAGGAGGTTCAAGGGAAGACTCAAGACAACAAGAGGTACAGGTGTTCCAACCCACAGCAGTCCCAGGGAGCACAATCTAGGTCCACTTTTTTGGTATTGAGTTTGGGTTTTAGAAGAGGTGGTTAGGGAGGAATCACTTGCTTTAAGTGTGGCTAGCTGGGCCACAAGTCTGTAGTTTGCTTGTAAAGGGGTGGAAGGCAACAGTCTATGCCATCTTCGGCTCGTTCTCAAAGCCAAAGTTTAGGAAGAGGGCAGCTGTCTACCTGTTATCAGCGCAAGCAGTCGGGGCATATTCGGTACGTCTGGTTTGAGGCAAACATAGAGCCATCAGCCTACACCGTCAGCACAGGCCTCGAGGGCCAATCAGGGAGCCTTTACGGCTCAATCTGTGTTTCAGACTTCTGCTCCAAGGGGTGAGTAGGTAGAGCAGAGACCTATGGAGTGTGTATATGCTGTTACAATGCCAGATTTGTTGCCAGCATCTTCGGTGGTGAGAGGTAACTTCTTGTTGTATAATTCTATTGTCAATGTGTTGATTGATACAGGTGTATCTTATTTTTTCATTTCGTCTGCATTCACATCAGCTTTGGGGTTAGAAGTGGCTCAGTTAGCATCTTCGCTCAGGTTAGAGTCACCTGTTGGTGGTGAGGTTGTGTTGGATCAAGGGTGTCGGGGTTGTGAGATAGAGGTTGTCGGTCACCGACTTCCTTTTGTTTTTGTGTTAATTGACATGTCGAGTTTTGATATTATTGGGCCATTATAGATTGTAATTGTCAAAGAGTTACGGTGTGCATCTCGAGTAGTGATTGTTTTTATTTCTTGGGGGACCGAGTTGATAGTGCCTTGTTGTCAGTGTGTGACCCGCATAGTTGGGGTGAGCATAGTCTCCTTCTCGCACCATTCTTGGGTATTGAGAGCGATATAGTCCGCGTAGAGTTGTCGAGGGTAGTTTGTGAATACCCGGACGTCTTTCCTGAAGATCTCACTAGTTTACCACCTCACCGTGAGATTGAGTTCTCTATTGATTTAGTGCTTGGAACAGCATTGATTGCCATGGCGCCGTATAGATTTGCACCCGCCGAGTTGAGTGAGTTGAAGATTCAACTCCAAGAATTACTAGATAAGGGCTTTAATCCGCCACAGTACTTCACTTTGGGGAGCACCGGCTTTTTTTCCCAAGAAAAAGGATGGCACATTGCAACTTTGTATTGATTATCAAAAGTTAAACTGGGTAACTATTAAGAACAAATACCCATTCACTCGTATAGATAACTTGTTTAATCAGTTGAAGGGGTCTTGTTGCTTTTCTAACATAGACTTGAGATCGAGTTATCACCACTTGAGAGTGAAGGAGGAGGATATAAAGAAGACGACATTCCGTACACGGTATGGCCATTATGAGTTTCAAGTGATGCCTTTTAGGCTAACCAATGCACCAGCCTTGTTTATGGATCCGATGAATCGGATCTTTCGTGATTTCCTAAACCGTTTTGTAGTTGTCTTTGTTGATGACATTTTGATTTACTCACCCTCTAAGGAGGAACACTTGTGAGTTGTGCTTGAGTTACTTAGAGCCCACAAATTGTGAATCAGGATCCTCTCCTTACTCTCTCTCCTTGCCTCCCTACTTGTAATAGTGGAGAGATGCATTCTAAAATGATCCAATGGTCCAAATCTGGCTTGTTTAATAACTTTATTTTTTAAAATAGCCAGATCTGAACCGTTGAATTATCTTAGGATGCATCTCTACCATTGCAAGTAGGGAGATAAGGAGAGTAAGGAAAGAATCTGGACTCACAAATTGTATGCTAAGTTTGGGAAGTGTGAGTTCTGGTTAAAGGAAGTGAAATTCTGAAGTCATGTGGTATTTGGAGAAGAGGTGACAGTAGATTGCTCTAAGATTGAGGCAGTGCAAAATTAGGACCAACCTAAGAATACTTTTGAGATCCAGAGTTTCTTGGGGTTAGCAGGGTATTACCGTTGTTTTGTGAAGGATTTCTTTAGATTAGCCTCACCATTAACTAGACTGAGGAGGAAAGGAATTAAGTTTGTGTAGAGTGAGACTTGTGCGAGAAATCGTTTCAAGAACTTAAGGTTAGACTTACCACTGCTCCAGTGTTGATTATTCTAGAGAGGGATTTTGGCTATTCAGTGTATTGTGATGCATCTCGGGAAGGTTTATGTTGTGTCTTGATGCAAGAAGCAAAGGTAGTGGCATATGGCTCACGTCAATTGAAAACACACGCGAAAAACTATCATACTCATGACTTAGAGCTAGTAGTAGTGATCTTTGCCTTGAAGATTTGGAGACATTACTTGTATGGTGAGAGGTTTGAGGTATTCTCCGATCATAAGAGTTTGAAGTATCCATTTTCATAGAAAGATTTAAATCTAAAGTAGAGAAGGTGGATAGAGTTTATGGAGGATTACGACTTTGTAGACACCCCATTTTTGACCGACCTTAAGACTCAGACGTCACCAATTGAGCGCTTGGTGATGTTGCATATCGTGCTCGTTCAGAAGTCTCAGAGTCGCGGCCGTGAGCCCTGCCTCCGGATTTCCGAACCCTCTTCTGTGCCTTGTCTCGGTTTGCGAACCAGACTCGATTTTCTCTGTTTCTTTTCCTGAGGGGAGGGAGAGGTCCCGTAGACCATCTCTCAATGGCCGTGGGCTACATTTTGTGGCTATAGGCCATTTTGCCCATTTCCGAGCCCGGTTTCCGATTTTTCGGGACCGTTGGCCATGTGCCTCGGTTCGGGACCGCCTAACCATCTCCGTTCATTCTAAATTTTGGCATACATCATATTTACTCCCTTTTGAGGGACACTGGGGTCTGAGAAACCCACTTCGTGGCCGAATGCCACTTTCGGTGCTTAACAGCCCATTTTCGGGACCCCGAACTGCGCGTTTTGGCCCCCGAACATTCGTTTTGCAACGGTTTTCGTTCATTTTTGGCAGGTACCTCTGTTTTATCACTGGGAAGGCCGTAGAAGGGTGGGAGGCCAGTAATTGTTGCAGCAACCAGTTATATATCCTCCGACGCCCTCCGATGCCCGTTTTTCACACTTCCGGGCTAATGTTGAACACCTTGGGGGCACTTTCTTGAACTTTGGACCACATATTGTGATTTACACACTTGGGAGGATCCTAAAGTTAGTGGCCGGCCAGTAATGTTGCTTGACCCTTTTGAACCCCTCCTTCCGGGCTAATGTTGAACAGCCTAGGCCCTTTTTCTTGAATTTTGAACTATAGGGTTGTGTTGTACACACATGAGAGGACCCTAAAAAGTGGTGGCCGGCCACTATTTCAACTTGACCCTTTTGACCCCTAGCCGGCCGGCTAGGGGAGGTGGCCGGCCGGCCACCTAGAGCTCCAAAAACCAGCCGGCCATGATCCTTACAACATCCACTTTACAGCTGTATAGCTGTTTCCCCCAGAAAATATCCCAATCCGGGGGATATTTTGTGGGGAAAACTTGCCTAATTTTCCCCCACCTTTGCCCCTCCTCCACTCCCCCTTTTTTGTCCATATAATCAGCAGGCAACATAGAGTGAAGGGGTTAGAAAATTTGCTCTTCAAGCTTGAATACAAGAATCCCTCTTCATCTCTCTCATTTCCTTGAAAAACTTCCAAGTCCTACACCACCATTCCTTCTACACCCCCACCCTTCCATCCTCCATTCCAGAAGATTGAAGGTGTTCTCCAAGGCCTAAGGAGCCACAAACTCAAGCCAAGAGGCAACCAAAGTCAAGTCTTCAAGGGTAAGTTCATTTTCCCTCTTTTCTAGCTCATTTTTGCAACATTTCTTAGCCATATATGCTTATTGTTTTGAGCTCCGGCCCTAACTGAAAGTGGCCTTCTTTTGAGCTCTTTTTCACTTTTTCTTAAGGGCTCAACCCTGTTTGAGCCCCCCATCTTGCACTTGCTTCAATATCCTCCTTGAATGCCGTTTTCTTGCATGCTTTGGCAGCCTATCATGCTTCTGTTTTTGGTCTTTTTACAGGCCTAGAAATAGTCTTATTTTGACCCATTCTTCATGTTTTATTAAGGGTCTTTGGCCGTTTGTGGAATATTTTGTAGACTTTGTGTTATAGCCACTTTTGAGCCTCATTTTGCATTGCATTTCTAGCATGTTTGTATACTGTTTCGGAGTTTTTACAGTTCTGTAAACAGTCATATTTTGGTCCCTCTTCAATGTTGTAGAAGGGAATTTTTCAGTTTGGGCTGTGCATATACCACTTGCTTCTTTGGCCACCTTTCGGCTCATTTTCTTGCATGAGAGCTTAGCCATATCTATGTTTGTTTTTGAGGTTTTTACAGTTCTGTAAAGTGGCTTATTTTTGGCCCCTCTTCAATGTTGTTGAAGATCCCTAACCCATTTGGAGTCAGCAGCTGTGGGTTGCTTCATAATCTCATGTTTAGGGCCATTTTTGCATGCCATTGTTGCCCTATCCTTGCTTGCTGTTTGGCCATGATTTGTACTGTAAAAATGCTTATTTTGAGGCTGCCTTGCTTCTGTCTTTTCATCTCATGTACCAATTATGCATGCTTTGTATAGCTGTAGTTCATTCTATGCGCCTAATTTGCATTTCGGGAGAGATTCCATGCATCGGGTGTCATTTCTCCTCGTTTCGGGGCTGTTTTCCCCCATATTTCAGTGCTTAAATTCCATTAGCATGTTTGCATATCATTTCCATGCCATATTGCATTGCGTATGCCATTGCCTCGGTTTGCGTGCCCGTGTGCACGCATTTCGAGGCACTTCATTTTCATTCATCGGCCTCTTATGTGAGTGTGGCTGAGGCTCTCTCATGTTAGTGTAAGTCCATGTTGCATTCTATATGCCATCTTTTTGCCATATTGCATTGCGTATGTAATTGTCTCGGTTTGCGTGCCCGTGTGCACGCATTTCGAGACACTCCATTTTCATCCATCGGCCTCTTATGTGAGTGTGGCTGAGGCTCTCTCATGTTAGTGTAAGTCCATGTTGCTTTCCATGTGCCATTTCCATGTCATTTGCATTGCGTATGTCATTTTCTCGGTTTGCGTGCCCGTGTGCACGCATTTCGAGGCATCTCATTTTTACAGCATAGTGCATACTAGGTTGTATCTTAGATCGCGTATGTCATTTTCTCGATTTGCGTGCCCGTGTGCACGCATTTCGAGACATCTCATTTTCATAGCATTGTGCATACTAGGATTGTATCTTAGTTGCATTTCATGCATGTCATGCATATTGCATCGTGTTCGGGATAGGAGTTAGCCCGGGCACGGGAAACGAGGTACGTTTCGTACTCCGAGTGACGGAACGTGTCTCAATTCCCAGTCACCAACACTCCGGATTATCCATGATGGAGTTAGGTTTTGTTGTGTTTATACGTGCATTCATTCTATATTGAGTTGCACATTTCGACTCCTCTGCCATCATGCATCGATATGCGTGATTGGTGGCACGAGGATCGAGGCATGCATATATCTGTGAAAATACATTGCTATGCCCCTTTCCTGCCCTCTGTTGCAGCAAATGAAGAATCAACAAACTTCCGGAGTTTGGTGCGCTTTCCAAGAATAACTGCTAAACAGAGGCTAATTGGGGCATCTCAGTGGATTTCCGCGCAAGGCAGCCCAGACATGCATCATTCATCAGGAGCAAGGCAGTCCCTGGCTTGCACGCCAGTTTTACAGCTTTCTTAGTTAATTTGATTAATTAATTAGGAATTTGTACATTATTTGGACTGTAACATTTGGACTGTAATATTCTTTTATTCGGGACTGTATATTTATTCGGACCCTCTGCGCGAGGGCATAACTGTAATAAGTGTGCGTGTGTGTGTTGTATGTCTTCCAACCCCACGCCTTTCTCCCTTTTATTTATCCGCTTATGATGGTTAGATTAGGGCATATTTCAATTAGCATACAGTACGATAGCATGTTTGCATTCATTCATCTGTTTTGCATGCACCGGGCTCGGCGCATCATACTAACTGCATTGTATTTCAATTTCAAAGTTGAATACGTGTTAGCTGTAGCATTCCATATGCCATGTTTAGAGTAGCCGAGCCTGCTATAGTTGCATTTTTGCATGTGTTGCATTAGGCATTTCTGTATACTTAGGATCATGCATGATTTCTAATGTAGTTTCTGTTTTTAGCTTGGAGTACTCGGTGAGTCTTTATGCTTTAGCATCCTTGCATGCGTGTGAGTGATTGCCATGAATAGCATGCTCACCGTGAGGTTATTTGCTTATGTGATATATCTGCCTGAATGCCTGTGGGTGAAGGTTAGGTTATCTGGATTGGAATAAATCATCACCGTGTGTTTTAAGCCCACTAGATAGTGGCGAAACCATCTTTTCCTAAGCCCACCTGCGGGTGGCAAAATCTGCATTTTAAGCCTACTTGCGAGTAGCAAACCATCTTTCAAATCAACAAGCATGAAATATTTTGTTCCAATTCGGGCGACCCAGTCTATACTTATATGCTGCGTGCATCACATAGTAACCTAGGCTAATAACCGGATAAGGACACACAAAGTTTTCAAAAATAGATATCATGGTTAGTAGAGGCCGATCTTTGATCGGGCGAGCGGGGGTGCTCACGAAGTGACCTTCCCCAATCGTACCCAAGTTCCCGAGCCGAGGCAACTTTGGTGATGACGGACACGTGGCCTTTGGCACCGAGTCAGGGTTTCCTAAATTTCCCATTAAAAAAACATTTAGGTGGCGACTCTGTATCTGGCAAAGCAGTCCATGTTTGGCACTTCTTTCAAAAATCAGTTTTCTCAAAACGATTTGCCGGATTTGGACTCTTTGGTTCAGACTTAGAACCGTGACAAATTTGAGAGTCCTGAGCTGTAGTGACCCCAAAATGAACAGAACGGGAGCTCGTTCCTCCCGGGGCGTTCGGGGACATCTACAGACTTCGAGTTGCATTACCATCTGGGGAAGGCCAATGTAGTTGCCTACACCTTGAGTAGGAAATCCATTAGCAGTGTAGTTAGTATTGCCATTCGGGAATGGGGGATGTTAGGCGTTATTGGCAAGTTTCACTTGCATCTTGGCAAGTCTGTTGAGTCAACAACTTTATTTACCATAGTTGCACAACATATACTTGTGAGCTGAGTTATAGAAGCACAGCGCGGTGACCATAGAGTAAGAACCCTCTGAGAGAAGATATCTAGTGGAAAAGTGGAGAAGGGCTTAAACATGTATTCTGACTCTAGTGTTAGTTATCTTGACCATCTTTTCGTACCGAAGCCTTGTGTAGAGGAGGTACTCCAAGAGTTCTACCATTTGCGCCTCGTAATACATCCGGGAGGCACAAAGATGTACCACGACCTTAGTCGCCAGTTTTGGTGAAGGGGAATGGAGAGAGATGTAGCCTTGTTTGTATCGAAGTGCCTTCCTTGTCAACAAGTGAAGGCCGACCATTAGAGGCCAACGGGTTTGTTGTAAACCTTACCTATAGCTGAGTTGAAGTGGGAGCATTTCACAATAGATTTTCTAATGGGTCTTCCGAGGACTCAACGAGGTAATGATGCCGTGTAGGTGATAGTCGACCGGTTAACTAAGTCAGCACACTTTGTACCTATGCGCGTGAATGACTTGGTAGATTATCTTGCCAACCTGTACGTTAGGGACATAGTTCGACTTCATGGGGTCCTTGTGACTATTGTTTCGAATAGAGATCTGTATTTCAAGACTCGGTTGTGGCAAAGCCTACATAATGCCTTCAGCATTAGGTTGACATTTAGCACCGCCTATCATCCTCAAACCGACGGGTAGTCAGAGCTTACCATTCAAATCTTAAAAGATATGCTTTGAGGTTGTGTTTTTGACTTTAAGGGGTCGTGGGAGAGGCACTTACCTTTAGTGGAGTTTGCCTATAACAATAGTTGTAGACACCCCATTTTTTATTGCCCTTAAGTCTTGGGCGCCTTAATGATGAAATACTACGTTGTATAAATGTTTGATTTTTTCAACAGGGAGCCTCGATTTTGAGTTTCAGAGCCTAAAAACCTTGCACCTCTTTTGAACCAAAACCTAATTTTTCCACACCTGGCCACGCAGAAGCCTGTTGGCCAACAGGTGGCCGGTTGGCCAAAAATTGGTGTCCGGTTGTCCCTCACCTGGCTGGCTAGCCAGGTTTCTCGGTAGAACATATATTTGTTGTCAGCTATTCCTCGGCCAGCCAGGTTTCCCGGTAGAATAGATATTTGTTGCCAGCTGTCCCCTTATGTGCATGCACTGCACCAGCTGGCTCATAGATATTTCCGAGATAGCAACTAGTTCTTCTATATATAATTGACCATACCTTATGTTTTTAGTTTAGAAAAAAATACCAAAGCTCAAATTCTTGAAAAGTCCTCTCTCTCTCTTTCTCTCTCTCTCTCTCTCTCCCTATCTCTCTCTCCCTCTCTCTCTCTATCTTGCAACACACATATATTACCCAAGTACTTTATAAACCAATAATTTAGCTCTCTTTGCTGAAGTTCTTGAGTCTAAATTTCAGCTCTTGAGGGTGATCACTTGTTGGTTTGTGAATCAAAGAGTAACCTCTCTTCAAGAGATATAACTTCTATCTTTTTTACACTACTTCTTCTCTCTGTTTCCTTGTTGTTTTTGGACTTTTTTTATGATGTTTTTATGGGCTAAAACTTGTGGCTTAAAGCTATCAAAGGTGGAGGGGTTAACCAACCTTCTTTGAACCTTGTTCTCTAAGCTTTTGCCCTTGTGCTTCCCACTTCCTTCTCAACTTCTTCTCAATTTTTGACCACTGATTTTTAGAGTTTTAAAAGGCTAAAACATGTGATTTTGAGGTCCCAAAAGTGGAGGGGTTAGCCACCCCTCCTTAGGCTTACTTACTAGCTTCATTTCTCTATTATTTTAGATCACATTTTCTAGCTTTTTCATACCAATTCCAGCACTGTTTTTATGAGTTTTAAGACTGTTTTAGTGTGTTTACTTCTTTCATACTTTGTATAGTATGCTTGTAGTGTTGTAGTCCTCATAGGTTTGGTGATTTAGCCCTTAGACACCAAACTATTTGAGTTGGTAGCCTTTATTTTTATGCTTTTCATACATGTGTTCACACTTACAATAATCACTTCTGTAACTCTCTCTTTTCTTGGTTTTCTCTTTGTTTGTTTAAGAGTTGGTTCAAACAATTGATGGTTGTTTGAAGTATGAGAAAAAGACGCTTTCATGCTTAATGGTTTAATCTCTTCAGAAGTTCATTACCAAGGCATTACATCTCTCTCATGCCAAAGACGATCTCTTGTTTGACACTTCTCTCATTTTAGTGGACATAATTCTCATTTTTGGACTAAAATGACTAAAGAATGGAAAGGTAATTAAAATAGGCCAATAAAATTAGACTAAAATGTAACAAGAGTAATAAAATTGGTTTGGGTTCAATCGGACGTTAATTTAACCCATTGAGTCTTGAGTCATTTCATACTCCTTAGTGATGTTAATGGCTCAAGAATCAATGTCTACCACTTCCGTTGAGGTAACTCCATGATATGGAGGAGGTTTTGTTAGTCTTTTCTTTTCATTTATTAAGCTTTTGTCCCATTGATTCATAGATCATCACACAATGAGTTTGTATCAATTGATGGTTTATGAATCGAGTCTATCCCTCCCTGGACCTGTTTCATGATATGGAGTGGCAGAAAGAACAAACATGCTCTAGAAATACTCTGTTTGTGTTCTATTTATTTTTTGTGACAACAAGGCAGAGCCCAAAAAATAGTAGCCGGCTGGCCACCCACCAATCCGGCCGAGCACTTTTCAAGGTCGGCCGGCCACCTCATTTTAGACCAACAATGCAAATTTCATGGTAGAACAGAGCAGAGGTTGGGGTGAAAACAGTTTAATTTTCTGACTACAAAACAGAATGGTTCTGGCAGCAAAACAGAGAAGTTTTTCAGGTGGAAATTCTTGTTCATGCATTTTCAATTCCTCGCTTCCTGTGGCTCATGAAATTCATTCTAATAGTAGTATGTTGTACTTAAATTAGTAGATCCATTTGAAACTTGTAATAGCTAGTTCATTAATTAGGCAAATTCCTTTGATAATAGCTTTTGATTAATTAGTCAATCCGGTGTTATAATACTTAGTTAAATTAGCTTAGCTTTTTAATTCATTTTGTAATAATTAGCTTAAAGTAGGACATTTATTTGGACCCTCTTGCGGGAGGGCAAATATGTAATATTGTGTATGTCTTCCAACCCCCCACTCTTTCTCCCTTTTATTTACTTGCTTATAATGGCATCATCACGTTTTACATTTGCCATGACATTACCATGTTTAGTTATCCATTTTTCATGCATCGGGTTCAGTGCATCATTCTAACTTTATGGTTGTCCCTTAATTATTTGAATATGTGCTTCACTGCATGCTGTCAAATTGATTCATATGTCATAAATCAAACCAAGTAGTTGTATTTTGTATGCGTTACATTAGTCATTTTGCATCATTAGGATCATGCATTTTTCTAATTATTCTAGCTCTCTTGGCTTGTCTCGGTTGAGTACTAGGTGGGTATTTATTGCTTTAGCATATTGCATGCGTGAGATTATTCCCATGTCAAGCATGATTACCATGAGGCTAAGTGCTTAGTTGATGTATCTATTTGAATGCTAGTGGATGAAGGCTTTTTCGCTTAAGTTGGGATAATTCGATTAATGTACATATGAGATTGCTTTTTTAAGTGGTACATATTCAAAATATTTTTCAAAACAAACATGAAATCAAAATGTTCTAAATTGGGCGAATTAGTCTCTACTTGTGTGCATCACATAGTAAATCTAGCATAATAATCGGAACAAGAGCATATGCTGTATATAAAAATTACATCATGATCAGTATAGGTCGATCTTTGATCGGGTGAGTGGCTTGCTCAATTCATGACCTTCCCCTCTCATACCTACGTTCCCGAGCTGAGACACTTTGGTGATGACGGATAAGTGGCCTTTGGCACGAGTCACGAGTTTTCTAAATTTCTTAAAAATATTTAGGTGGCAACTCTAAAATCTGGCAAAGCAGTCCATTTCTAGCATTTTTGATTAAAAATTGATTTTCCAAAAGATTTTTCAGATCTGCACTCATTTGTGTTTATATATACTTCACATTGTACTTGTGAAAACAAATTTAGAACCACAGTAGTCCGAACTGTAGGGGTAATCATATCCGAGAGGAGCATGAAAAACAAGCTACAATAGCTTATAGGCGAGTATTAGCATGGCACCTTTTAAGGCCATGTATGGTCGATCATGTAGATCTCTAGTGTGTTGGGCCGAGGTGGGTGACGCACCTATGTTAGGTCCTAAGTTAGTCCGAGAAACAACAATGAAGGTTGCACTTATCCGTAAGAGGTTGATTTTGCCTCAGAGTCGTCAGAAGAGTTATGTCGACCATAGGAGAAGACCATTATCATTTGAGGTAAGAGATCACGTCTTCTTGAAAATTTCACCTAGATGGGGTTTGATGAGGTTTGGGAAGAGCGAGAAGTTGTCTCTAGATTTATGAGGCCTTTTGAGATCCTAGAGCGCATTGGGGAGGTAACTTATCGTTTGGCCTTGCCGCCATAGCTTTCTGAGATTCATGACGTGTTTCATAGCTATATGCTTTGGAAGTATGAGTCGGATCCGTCACATGTGTTGGATTGGACCGGGTTAAAGGTAGATGAGGATGTCTCATATGATGAGAGACTAGTTAGAGTCCTAGATAGATGGGACCAAGTCTTGCGAGGCAAGACAATTCCATTGGTAAAGGTATTGTAGAGATACCATGGTGTTAAGGAGGTGACTTAGGAGCGTAAGTCAAAAGTTTGTAAGAAGCATTTAGACCTTTTTGTTAATGTTTGAAACTTGTATTGGAATTCTTGCTATGTTGATTAAATGTAAAACATTGTGTATGTTTTGAAAAAGTGAATTGTATATTAAGTATTGAGAACCTTGTTTATCGTTGTTATAAGAATGAATGACCGGTGAATGGGTCATGGTTATGAGTTGTTGTAATTGATTTAAATACAATGGTTATTTTGTTGATTTTAAAATTTTGGGGACAAAATTCCTTAAGAGGAGAGGTTATAGCAATCTTGGTTTAAACCCGACCCGTTCATTGTTTTGGATCCGGAATTTCTTGTCTTAATGGTTGTTCATGTCTTCTTCCATCTTTTCCTTGTTGAGATTGGTTATTGGAGTATCTTGGTTGCATTTGAAACATCTTGGGAGTTAGTTTTTCAAAACTGTTACTGCCCAGATTTTGGCTTGTTTGCTCGAGCGAACCTTCTTGCGCTCGAGCGAACTTTGAGAATTTCCAGTATTTTTGTAGGTTTGCAAAACTACTGGGAGTATGGCATTCTTCGCTCAAGTGATCTTGGTTTAAGCAGTCTTTCTTGTGCTCGAGCGGCCTTTTGGAACTCTCAGTACTTTTGCATGTCTACAAAAGTATTGGGATGGTGGTGATCTTTGCTCGAGCGGTCTCTTTTTTTGTATCTGGTCGCTCGAGTGATCTGCGCATATATTAATCTGTAAAGTCATTTTTTGAGTCACTTTTTCATATCTCCCTCTCTCTAATCATGTCAAAATCCTAAATCCAGACCTTCTCTCTCTGAAACTCATCTTCAACCTCCAAATACTCTCAATCTATTGATCTCTATACCCTAGTCATTTTGTTAAAAAGGTAGAGCTTACCTAGAGCTTCATTCTAATCGAAGCAAAGTTGATTTTCGGCTTCGTCAAAGTTTCTCCTCCCTCTCCCTTGTCTTCAAGTTTTGAGGTAAGGATTTCTCTACACTTTAGTATAATTTGTAACTTGGTTATTTGCCTTTTCAAAGAAATCTTGATATTGGGGATTTTTGAAAAAAACTAGGGTTTTGGTTTGAAATCAAAAGAGAGGTTTTCAAATGGGTTCATGAAAATGGATGTGGAATTGTAATTGTGGTTGAGTTGTGGTAAAATGATGTATTTTTATGCTTGGAATTGATTTATAAAGAAGAGGGAAGTTTTCCCTAAAATATAAATATTTGATTTTGTAAAGAAGAAATGGAAATGATGTGGGTTTTATGGAATTGAAATGATGATGATGATGATGATGATGATGGCGGAGTTGGATATGCATTATCACTCCCATCTTGAGATTTTTGAAAGTATATCTTTATTGGAAATTATATATCTGTTTAGAGATATCTGTTTTGGACTATCGGTAAAAGATTGCTATGATTGTTGTAGAAATTGCACGATAATTAGGTGAATTGAAACTAATTTCTCATCCATTTGCATCGAGCATTGTAATATATTTAACACATTGAAAATGTTTATTGTTTTAAGAAAAATTGGTGAATACCTTGGTGAATATGGATAGGAGTGTAGTTGTGGTATTATGTTAGCCTATGTGTCCTTAGTGAAAATCCAGAAACCTGCGCGTATAGGCACCGAGCCTTCCGATTAATACCGGTAAAAATGACAATTGGTAGTGCTTGTAGCCCACCTGCAGATACGTCATAGAGATTCCTTGTGTTGTATCCACTACCCTATTTTCTATTGAAAAGAAAATGATTGCGTGAATTGTGATATAAACTTGGCATTGCATGGGTTTTTGGAAAGAGATATAAAATGTTTTGACATGAGCATTGCATACGCATTCACCTTATAACTATGTTAAGATTCATACACTGTGTTAGAGTATCTTTGCTAGACTTTGGTTCATCCCATGTGGAAAACTATTTCCAGGTGCTAATGATATGCCTCCGCCAAGGCCATAGCTTAGGAGGACCTAGAGCCGAGGGCTTCTTGTTTCATTTTTGTTGTTTTTATTTTATATAAGCCTAGGGCTTTAGTTGTATTGAGTTTCAAACTCGCTTTTGTTGTAACCAAGTATCGACTTGGAAAGTTATAGCCATTAAGGCATTCATTTATCTGTTTTACTCTTATTTCATATCTTTTGTTTATGACACATGTTATAGATTCAGGGTTAGGATTTATGAATCTATAATTACATGTGTCATCTTTTGTACAATTGGATCACATGAATGTAAAGAGATCTTATTCTGAAATGTATTGTTAATGGATAACTATTGTGGAATAAATTATTGTCATTATTTACGAAGAATTACAAAAAGCTACTTAAGGCATAGGTAGGATAGAATAGGACTTCTTTTTAGTCTCAAAGCATGTCTTACTCAATTAGGACACACAATTATTCTGCGTAGGACTTAGGTACTGTGAGAGTGGCAAAGGTTTGGGCACCACTAAGATTTTTGAGGGCCTGCTTGTTTATTAATTGATATAGTAAGGTGTGAGGGAGTCGTGGAGCCAGAAAACTAAATTAGAGGGGACATTTATTAATGATAATTTCAATTTTTTTTTTCCCATAACCAACAATAAGAAATATAATAATGATTTTTGAATTAATATTAAGTACGAAAACTTAAATAAATTATTGCAAAAGTATTTCACATAAAATTTTATAAGTAAAATTGAAAGAAAAGTATTACGTGTAACTAGTGTATCATGGACAATGCAAAAAAATCATATATTTAAGTCTTAAAATAAATTAGATAATGATAAGGTAAATAAAATTTTACAAAATTAGACTAAAATTTTTATATAATAATGATATCACGTCATCATTAACATATGATATCACTAACCAATAGTAAAGCAACATATGAAGGGTGAACTCTACATGCAAATTTAGCTAACACTCTAATAACTTATATATATATATATATATATATAGTGAGATTAATTATATTTGCATGTCAATAATGATGGATGTTACCTTTATTTTAATATTTTTGTCACTAAATTTTCATACATAAAAATATAATTTATTGTAGTCACTTTATTTTCAATAAAACAATCATTATTGTTCTCATAAATTTAAAAATGCCATTGACATTTTATTCTAAATATTATTTTTGTTTAAAATTTTATTTATATATATTTATGTAAATAAAATAATATAAAAATTGTAAATCCAAAACCCAAGGGGGGCATGTGACACCCCTAATCTCCATGTGGCTCCGCCACTGGTGTGTTGGACTAGTTGTCTTGCCTTTAGTCTGTCTGGTTTTTTTGTGTTGTTCTTCTTGTTTGGTTGGTCACTCATGAAAACCTAAGATGGAGCTAGTATATGATTGGGCTTCCTATTCGGTGTCAACTTAATTGGGATCATCTATTTTGGCTATGATTTTTTTTGCTCCATTCCGTTTTCTTGATGTATGTTATTTACTTTGTACTTGTCATCAATAAAGCTTTCTCTTTATGTTGATAATAATTATAAAATTAAAAAAAATTAGAAACCACAAGCTAAAATGGATGTGAATAAAATGAAATTCTCATAATAATTGCGCTTTGTTTAGATTGAGGGGAGGGAAAGTGAAAGAAAAAGAATTAGTTATGAGAGAGAGGGAAGGAAAGGGATAGAAAGGAAGGGGAGTTATCCCTCATGGTGTTTGGTAAACCAAGAGGAAAGGGAGAGTAATGTTCACCTCTTCCTGTTTGGTTTAATACAAATAAAGAAAGGAAAGGGAAGTGAATAGTGTATTTTTACTGTTATAACCTTTTTCAGATTATAACAATTTGAGCCAATTTAATAATAATAATAACAATATAAAGTGGCAACTTCAATCATCCACCCCACACACAAAAAAAAAATACGCACGCTTCGTTTGCCACAAATTAATTGGAGACATGCAAGCTCTGTTTATAAAACTGTGTGTGCTCCTTCACAGAGTTCCTCTTTCTCTGCCACTCCATCTTATCTCCTTTCTCCACTTCTTTTTCTGGGACATCAATTGGTGGAGGATCACCAATTGGTTAGGTATAATTGCAAGAGAAACTGTTTGTGCTTGTGTAATATATGCATGTACCAATCTGGCATGTTCAAGTGGGTTTGGTAAAGAAAATCCCATACCTATTAGCCTGTGATGCCATCTGTGTACAAACTTGATTCCTGCATGTGAGCTGTTGTACTGTGATGAATTGATTATCTTGTGATTGTGCCATGTAGATGTTGATTTTATTTGTACTGTTTAATGCATGCTGAATATGATTGGTTTATCTTAAAAAGAGATTGTGGGAAGATCACAATGTTAGTTTTTAGGGAAATTTATACAAATAGTCCTTATAGTTTATATGATGTGTCTATTTAATTCCTGTAGTTTCAATTTGTTCGATTTTGCCCATTAATTTAACGGATTGTGTCATTTTAATCCAATAAATAACGGTTGTTAAGTTAATTTAACGGAAAGTCAAACAATGAGTCAATTTGGTTCCTGTATTTTTCACAATGTGTCAATTTAGTTCTTGTCAAAATTGAGAAAATTGAAACTACATAGACCAAATTGACACATCGTGTAAAGTACAGGGACCAAATTGACAAATTATTTGACCTTTAACCGATTGGGTCATTTTAATCCAATAAATAACGGTTGTTAAGTTAATTTAACGGAAAGTCAAACAATGAGTCAATTTGGTCCCTGTATTTTTCACAATGTCTCAATTTAGTCCCTGTCAAAATCGAGAAAATTGAAACTACATAGACAAAATTGACACATCGTGTAAAGTACAGAGACCAAATTGACACATTATTTGACTTTTCGTTAAATTAACTTTAACAACCGTTATTTATTAGACTAAAATGGCACAATCCGTTAAATTAAGAGGTAAAATCGAGCAAATTGAAATTATAGGAACCAAATTGACACATCGTGTAAACTACGGGAACTATTTGCATAATTCACCCTAGTTTTTATTTTTTATTGTTTTCATTTGATTGTAAATATATTTGGATTCATGTGATTTTCATGCTTTATAAATTAGATTCAGGTTTATAATTTTTTTTGAGTATGGGAAATCTAAGTTTCAATTGTTTTAACTGAACACAATCTGAATCTATAAACTCAATTTTGGTTTGAGCAAATGGTAGATTATACAGCAGAATAGTTGAAATCTAATTTAGCCATGAATTTATTTATTTTATTTTTTTTGGATTTAAGTGTTTGGGTACGAATGAGATCATGTGCCACATGCCACCTGCCAATTCACTCATAAGACCTTAGAATTCTTGATCCTCTTTTGTCTTATCCTTCCATCATTCTAGTTCGAGAAAAACCTATAATTCTCAATTTGGAGATGAACTGAATTTTGATTCTGTTGTGTTTTAATCTTTTTGTTTCTTAGTTATGTGTACTTGAACTCATTCTTCAAGGAAGGCAAGAGTTGAATTTCGATTCCGCTGCTTCTGTTACACCTAGTTTGGCTTAATCTGATTTCTGGTTGTTGTTTGGTGCTTTGGGGAGAAAAGATAGATAATTGAGAAATTGCCATGTTCACTGTGTTATTGCGTTTGCCGTAGCCTTTGTTGTTGTAATATTTATTTGGTCATATATGCTTGGAAGTATTGACTTGTGAATGTATTTTCCTTCCTGAATGTGGGAAGCTTGCAATATATTTTTGAAGATTATAATAGTTAAAAACTTAAAATGCTTTATTTTGGAATTTTATTCCGTCATTGCAATTTTGTTATAACTTGAACTTGATAATTAGATCAACAAATAAATTTCCTATGTACGTCCTCTTGCCACACTTTTTGATTGATTTCTTAGCTATCATCTTTATAATAAAAGAAAATTCTCTGGTGAATCAAGTGTGTTTATAATGGAAGGTTCACTTTGTAACCATTTATTTAAACTTTTTGCTTATAGTAATTGTTATCCATTTAAGCTAAATTGATGTAAAATGCAGGAATGGTGTCAATTATAGATGAAACTGTTCAAATTCATCTAGTATCTGGCTTTGGGAGATTCAATTCCATCTTAAGATCATTGTGCTCGCAAGCATTCCCTATATATATATATATATATATGGGAGATGCACCCTCAAAAAGGTACATATGGTTGTCTTTCATAACTTTTTTACAGAATTTCATAACTTAAATCCAAAATGTCATAACTTTTTCAATACAGAAGTCATAACTTTTTTTCACTGAAAAATGTCATAACAAAATCTCAAAGTATCATAACAAAAATCACAAAATGTCATAACATTATCATCCCTAACTTCATCATAAATTTGTTATTTATAACCTTACTATATAATATCATAACACACATCACTAACAATCATAACATTTATCATAAAAAAATCATAACTTTTTTACAATGTATTATGTAGACAATTCTATGAATTCATCTTGCTAGGTCTTTGTAATTGGCAATCCCGTTTGACAAAATTCCTTTAAGTTGTAATTATATTCGCTCTTTTGTTTCAGTGAGGCTATGAATGTATAGATTTGAATCTAGCTTGAATTGTTCTTTGCAGAGAAGTTTGTGATCTTAATCCTCTCATGTTTGCCACTTTGCCGACTATGTACTGGGATCAAGCAAAAAGCAAAAATGCAGTTGAAGTATTTTGACCTCTCTAGCGGTTATTTGTGCATTTGAGAGTAGAAAAGGACAATCCAATACTTTTGTAGAGCGCCTAAACTTCTGGGATGAAATTTTTACTGCTCGAGTGGTGAAAGTTGCACTTGAGCAGTTGCGCTCGAGCAATCTACCTATATGTTTCGCACCGCCTTTACTCATATCGCTCGTGCGGTGCAGTGTGCGCTCGAGCGGTCTTCGCGATCCAGGTTGCTATAAAGTGCACTGTGGTGGGTTGGTTCACACACCAAAAATAATCACTAAACTATATCAAATTCCGTAGAATAATGGTAAGTCCAGGTATCTATCCACAGGGACAAATGTAAAATTAAACTAATTTAATTGTTAAATTCCTAATTTAATTTTGATTGAAAAGATGATGATTCATAAACTAATAATAACTAAAGTAAACTAAGAATTTAATATAACAATTAAAAGTGAAATTAGGGTCACTGATTTTTGGGAAAAACTTAGGGTAATAAATTCACCACTAGTTACATAAATAAGGTCTCAATTTGAAAATCAATTATGTACGGTTCGAACCAAAATAATACTTCGCAACTACAAGTTCAAAGCATTGATCAAGAGAAATATCACGTTCAACGTATAGGCCCGAACCATCTCAAGTAGCACAAGTCGTTCACTCTAAACTAGGGTAGCAAAACGACTCGTCCCCCATAGTATGGCTCGTCTCATACCTTGAATATGAAAGAACAGAAAAACATTGCATGGAAAGCATTCAACAATCACAGAAAGGAGAATACTTGAATAAATAACAGAAAATATAATTAAAAACTTCTTGAATACCATACAACTTGTTCAAACAATTACATAATCAAAAATTAAGAAGAAAACCCTATTTACTTGGCTAGTGTTTCATCAAAACCCTAGGAATAGAAGAACTAGCCACTCATGGAGAAGCGGGAAGAGGTAGAAGAAGAAGAAACCCCCATGGAAGATGTTCTTGAAGCTTGAGAACCCTCATTTCCAAATCCTAGCCCTTCCTCTCGTTTTGGATTTTCGGAACCCTAGAGCAACCTCTTTTTCTTCTTTTTATTCTCAGTAGAACAAACTTGAAATTCTGCGCACTAGGTGGGCTGCTCGAGCGCCCACAACTTTTGTTTGAGTGGTAGTGGGCCGCACATGCGGTGAAGTCTGGCCACACGTGTGGTGAGGTAACAGGCCGAGCATTTTCACTTCTTGCGCGGAGAATCTGCTTTTGTGCCACTTTTTGTCTGAATTTGCGTGTTGCTTGCCAAATCTGTACGAGTGCACAAAACACATCATCTTTGCCAAATAGACAAAATTCAAAGGCTATAAATATACTTTAAATGGCCTTAATGTGGTATCTTTCGGTCTACATCACATCTTCCAACTTACATTTTATTAGTTCTCGAGCAAAACAAAAGGAATAAAAAATAACTCTAAGACACTTTCGTAGGGATCACGATTGCATTTAGCATATGCAAACAAGCCTTCAAACCAGAAGGTTGTCCCAAGTGGACGAGTATAGTCTCGTGAGGGTTTCCAGAAATGATACCCACAAACATCAACATATTCACATATGCCTAACAACAATTAACCACACCACTTCACCTAATAATTAATTTATGTGCCAACTACAATATGATATTAAGACATGATAAGTCATTGAAGGCACAATAGACAAGCATTAAGGAATCTATTGAGCAAGAACCGCAATTCAGTATTACAAAAGTTAAGTCCCTTATACTTGCGAATGATATAACCGAATGCTGGTAAACATATCATCTTCTCCGACCAGTGACCTTTCAACGGCCATTTTTTCTCGGTAGATCTTCAATCTTCTCTTCTTCATCCTTTTTTTTCATACTTTTTCAAGGTAACCACTTTCTTTTTGTTTAGATTTTTTAGTCCTCGCTTGTAGTCTAAACATATCATCCAGTGAGGCAGGGACGAAACCAAACACACATATACTTTTTTTTTATTACTATTTATGATGATGATGATGAACAAAGGTCAAGACTACATTAAACTATCAATGTATTAGACTACAAGCGAGGACTAAAAAATCTAAACAAAAAGAAAGTGGTTACCTTGAAAAAGTATGAAAAAAAAGGATGAAGAAGAGAAGATTGAAGATCTACCGAGAAAAAATGGCCGTTGAAAGGTCACTGGTCGGAGAAGATAGTGATGCCCCAGCAGAAAGGTAGTGGTGAGAAAAGATTGGGTGAAGGTTAAAGGAAGAAGGGTTGGTGACGGTGGGGTTTGGTGGGTTGTGGAGTTTAGAGAGAGAGAGAGAGAGAGAGAACAAAGAAGATGATGAGAGGTAGAAAGAAAGTATCTGGAAAGTGATGGTCAAAGTGGGCTACGGCTTGAAATAAAGAAAATAGAAAAAAAAAAAAAAATTCTATCAGCTCGTGCACCCATATGGGCCGCACATGCGCTGAATTTTGGGCTGCTCGTGCGGTGGAATTAGGCCGCTCCAGCTGCGCTTAAGCAGAATGCTTTTGGGCTTGGGCGCTCGTGCTCTTTGAGCTTCCACTCGAGCGCCTAATTTTTTTATTTTTTGTTTAGGACAGACTGCTCGTGCGCCAATGTTGGCCGCACTTGCAATGAATATTGGGCGGCTCTAGCAGCGCTTAAGCAGTAGCCTACTTGGGACGGGCCACTCATGCTCTTATGTAAGCCGCACGTGCGGTCTTTTTTTTTTTTTCAAAAAAAAAAAAAAATCCTGTTGCAGCCATTTATTCCCCCAACCTAACTTGTACCTTTATTTCACAATCAAAATAAGAATAGCACTTTGAAAACATATAAAAGCTCAATAAAGGTATAATCTTCACGCAAAAATCACGGGTACTACTCTTCTCCCTAACCATGTTTGTAACTTTTCCTATTCTCCAACAAGGTGACAGACTAGGTTGATTCGGTATCCACAATATAGAGTTAAAGCCGGGGTGGTTTTGAAGCAATCTTCACACCCTTGGGTATTTAAACCAGACTTTAGTCTCAAAAATTCCAAACCTTTGCGTTCTAGGCTTTGCCATTTGAACTCTAGTTTCCACCGTCTCAGTTGGTCTCTTAGGAACTCACTACAAACACAGTTAGGTGGCTATACCAGACCGTCAAATGTCATTCGAGCCTGGCTAACACCAAAGGAATTACACCTTTAGAGGATCTAAAGTCTTCTAGACTCAAAGTAATTACGATGGAAGATATATTGGATCCGTCAAATGGACAACCTCAATCATCTCCCCTCTCTCAATACCGTCCACATAATGTTTCAATCTTTGGCCATTTACCTTGAAGGTCATACTATACTATCTTGTGGATTTTTCATCTTAACCGCCCCATGTGGAAATATTTTAATAACCTCATATGGGCCATCCCACCGAGACTGGAGTTTACCCAGAAACAATTGCAATTTGGCATTGAACAACCACACTTTTTGGTGAGGCTCGAAGGACTTACGAAAAATGTGTTTATCATGAAATGCCTTAGCCCTAGCCTTGTAAATTTTGGAGTTCTCATATGTATCATTGTGGAGCTCCTCTAACTCATTGAGTTGGAGTTTTCGCTCGTCACCAGCTTTGGCCATATCAAAATTGAACTTCTTAATGGCCCACAAAGCCCGGTCTTCTAACTCAACAAGGAAATGGCACGCTTTCCCAAACATAATCCTATATAGAGACATCCCAATAGGTGTCTTATATGCAGTGTGATAGGCCCAAAGTACAGTAACCAACCTAATGGACCAATCTTTCCTATTGGGCCTCACAGTTTTCTCAAGGATGTGTTTGACTTCCATATTAGAAACCTCTACTAGACGACTAGCCTGGGGGTGATAAGGAGTGCCAACTTTGTGAGTGATCATGTATTTGCGCACCAATACCTCGAAGAATCGGTTGCAAAAAGTTTGCTACCGTCACTAATTATGGCATATGGGAACCCCAAACGACAAAAAATGGTATCATAGAGGAATTTAACAACAACTTTGTGGTTATTCGTTCTGGTCGCCACTACCTCAACCCATTTGGAGAGATAGTCCACGATCACCAAAATGTATTCAAATCCTAAAGATGGTGGAAAGGGACCCATGAAGTTAATGCCCCAAACATCAAAAATCTCAACAATCAAAATAGGGGTCATCGGCATCATATTTCGTCGTGACATAGAGCCCATTCATTGACAACGCACATAAGCTCTACAGAAGTTATGGGCATCTTTGAAGATAGAGGGCCAGTAGAACCCACATTGTAAAACCTTGGTGGCCGTTTTCTACCCATTGAAATAACTGCCACATGCATGAGAGTGACAAAAGGTGAGAGTGCTATGGGTTTCACTCTCAGGCATACAACGCATAATCACTTGATTCGGACAATACTTGAACAATTCCGAGTCTTCCCATAAATATTGCTTGACTTGTGAGAAAAATCGGTCTTTGTCTTGCTTAGACCAAGTTTTAGGAATTCGCCCAACCGCTAAGTAATTTACTATGTGAGCAAACCATTGGGGGGGTCACTTGTGACACTGCAAAAAGTTGCTCATCCGGAAACGAGTCATGCAAGGCTAAGTGATCACTCGTGTGCTCAATAAGGATTCGAGATAGATGATTTGCAACGACATTCTCGAATCCCTTCTTGTCCCGGATTTCTAGGTGAAACTCCTAAGAGCATCTCCAACCGTTCAATTCTTTTTTCACCAAACCTAAGTAAAAAGTAGGTTGTTTTCTCAATTTGATACGGCTTCCTCCAACGGTGAGCATCAAACCTGTCGAACAAAATATATGCAGAATTGAGGGAAGGGTCATTCGGTGGGTCGTCCGGTAAGACTAATTTTTTTTTAACCTGTTCGAACCTTTTGACCTGTTTCAACCTACCTATTTGAAAGGGAACTGGTTGACCGGTTAGTCAACCAGCCAGACATCCGGTTGGTCTCCCCCAACGGTAAAGCACAGTAAAATAATGAAATCTGGAGCCTGTTCTCACTTTGATGAATTTTTTGTTCCATTCTCATTTTGATGCCAATTTGCTGAAACCATTGGAGCTCCAAAAAGTGACTTTTTTTACCAAATTTCAAATCTAATGCAAGGTTTGATGAACCATTGGAGATGGCCTAAAGGAGTAGAATCCACCTAATCAACCTAGGTTTGGTCTCTTTTTGGACAATAAGTACCGCAAAGCGGCGTGGTTAGTGAATACAATGACCTTAGACCCTAGGAGGTAGGACTGAAACTTATCGAGTGCAAAGACAATAGCTAGTAACTATTTCTCAGTGGTAGTGTAGCTTAATTAAGCATCAGAAAGAGTACAACTAGCATAGTATAGAATATAGGGCACTTTATTCACCCTTTGGCCCAAGACGGCGTCGAGAGCATAATCAGATGCATTGCACATAATCTTAAAAGGAAAGGACCAATAAGAGGATTGCATGATGGGGGCAGTAGAAAGTGCATCTTGGAGTGTTTCGAATGCCACCAAACATGCTTCGTCAAAGACAAATGGGGCATCCTGGCCAATAGAGTGCATAAGGGGTGTGAGATCTTACTAAAGTCTTTTGATAAATCGGTAGTAAAAACCCATATGCCCTAAAAATAAGCGCACTTGGCACAAGGAAGTAAGTGGGGACAGGATAGAGATCAAGTCGACCTTGGCCTTATCGACCTCTATACCACAGGGGGACACAATGTTTCCTACCACAATACCCTCCCGAACCATAAAATGGTTCTTCTCCCAACTTAAAACAAGGTTTGTCTCCACACAACAATTGAGGACTTTAGTTAAGTTCTGGAGACATTCCTCAAAAGAAGGCCCAAACATGGAGAAGTCATCCATGAAGATCTCTAAGAATTTCTCTACCATGTCAGAGAAGATAGCCATCATACACCATTGAAAGGTCGCTGGTGCATTGCAAAGCCCAAAGGGCATTCGGCAATAGGCATAAGTGCCAAAAGGACATGTGAATGTGGTCTTTTCCTAGTCATCATAATACACAGGAAATTGATTATAGCCAAAATAGCCATCAAAGAAAAAAATAGTAGCTCTGCCCTGCTAATTGCTCTAGGATCTAATCAATAAAAGGCAAGGGAAAGTGATCTTTCCTAGTCATGGAATTGAGCCTACGATAATTAATGCACACACGCCATCCGGCGGTGGTGCGTGTGGAGACTAGCTCACCCTTTTTCGTTTAGTGATACCCAATTTCTTAGGCACCACTTGTATGAGACTCACCCACTTGCTATCCAATATGGGGTATATAATACCCACATCCAACAACTTCAACACCTCTTTTTTTTACTACCTCTTTCATGTTAGGATTAAGCCTCTGCTGCATTTCACAAGAAGGTTTGGTGTCCTCCTCTAAATGTATATGATGCATGCACATGGAGGGATATATCCCTATCAAATCAGCCACCGACCACCCTATAACATTCTGATGTGCTACGAGAACACTCGTTAATTGACTCTCCTGCTCTGCAGTTAAGTCAAATGCAATGATGACTGGTAAAGTATCATGAGGCCCTAAAAAGGCATACTTGAGTGTGGCCGGGAGTGGTTTCAACTCAAGTGTAGGTGGTGTGACTAAGGTTGGTGTGGAAGGCTCTCTAGACAGAGGAGGAAGGGACTCAAACCAAGCTTTCCATAGAGCAAAATCTAGTGTAGAAGAAGAATCAAATAAAGCATTCATTTCTTCAACTAACCTGTCAATATCAAAATCGTCAAACCCAAAATGAGCTAAACAAGCCTCTAAAGGGTCCTCTACGAGAATGGAGGGTAAAGTCTCGCCTACTATCTCGCCACAACATCCACAAATAAGTACTCCTCTCTTTCATGGGGTTGTTGGGATGCTTGGAAAACATTGAGTTTCACTTGCATATTTCCAAATGAAACATCCATGACCCCGGTACGACAATTAATACATGCATTAGCTGTAGCCAAGAAAGGTTGACCTAAGGTCACCGGGATTTGTTTCCTAGAGCTGGCTACCAATTCCATATCTAAAACCACAAAATCAACAGAAAAATAAAACCTATCGACCTTTACTAGCACATCCTCAATCATGCCACGTGGCACTTTGAGGGACCGATAAGCCAACTACAGTGTGACAATAATGGGCTTCAACTTGCTAAGCCCGAATTCCTCATACACGGAGTATGGCAACAAATTGACACTAGCCCTTAAATCTAACAAGGCCATATCAATAAAATGATACTCTATAATGCATAGCTTGGGGGTGTGTCAATAAAATAAAGCTTACTTACTCCGTAAGTATGACCTTTTGGGACACTGTGTCCTAGATTTACGCTTTTGCATACATAGCTCCTTCAGAAATTTCACATAAGAGGGTACTTGTTTAATTGCCTCCAATAGGGGGAGGTTGATTTTAACCTATTTAAAGACCTCCATTATCGTTTCTATGGATGCCGCCTTCTTATTAAAAAGGGACGTGTATCAAGACATTGAGGAAAGGGTGCCTTAGGCACATATGGTGCCTTAGACTCATGTGATGTACTAAGGACTAAATCACCCCCCTTATATGTTTCTCCGTCACCCTTGCTCTCATTGGATTTACCACCGTGGACACCCTTTTTAACCCTAGTTGCATCAGACGCAACTAGCCAAGGCTTTAACTTCCTCCCACTTCTCAAAGTAATCACTACTTGCACCTGTTCATGGTGCTTTCCATTCCTACTCGACCCATCTGCCCCATATTGACTCTTTGGGTTGGCCACAGTCTGACTCGGTAATTTTCCCTCATCTCTCCTATTCATGTTATTAGCCATTTGACCTCATAAGGCCTCTAGCTTGGTAATGGAGTGAGTATGGGAGTGAACTATTGGTGCTAACCCCTTAAGCTCTGAAAGAACTTCCAACACCTGAGTCTCTAAGGCTGAGTTGCCTTGAGGAATAGGCGAGGGTTGTGATTGTCGGTAAGGTTGTGGTGGGCGGTAGGAAGATTGGATGGCAAAATTATTAAAATTCTACCTTGGTGGTGGAGGGTTGTAAGAAGTTCCTTGTGAAGGAGGTCTCCATGAAAAATTAGGGTGATTTCTCTATCCCGGATTATATATGTTGAAATATAGGTCATTACCCAATTTGGAGAATCCTTGAGTCGCATTCACATACTCTTGGACTAACTCCGGAAAATTGTGATGCCGAAGGGCACTCACTCAAGTCATGAGCAGGGCTTGCACATATAACACATGCATCATGAAATTGAGGCTGAACTTGCGGTGTATGGGCAAGTCTTGAAGGTGATGATTGGTCCATTTTACGGGACAATGCCTCTACTTGTTAGACTAGCTCTACATTGTGCCCTACCTCATAAATGCCCCTCTTTTCAAGGCTCAAACTACAAGTTTCCGAACTTGCCAGGCTGTAGAGGCATGGTGAAGGGAATTATCACTTAGGTTCTCAAATAATTGTCGTGGCTCGGCATCATTTTTCAATATGAATGTCCCACCATAAGAAGAATCCATCATTTGGTGGTGAGGCTCAGTTAAGTCTTAGTAAAAGGTCTAAACAAGTTTCCATTTAGGCACTTAGTGGTAGAGGCACTGTTGGAGAAGGTCACGAAGTCTTTCCCATGTTTCATGAAATTGCTCGCCATCAATTTGAGCAAAATTGGTGATGGCTCGCCTGAGTTGGTTGGTCTTACCAATAGGAAAGTACTTCTCCAAAAAACTTTATTGTAATTGGTCCCATGTTATGATAGAATTAGCAGGTAAGGAGTTCAGCTAGTGTTTGCCTTTGTCCTTTAGTGAAAATGGGAACAATCGCAACATTAGGGCCTCATTAGTGAGATTTTGGATCTTCACTGTAAAGCAATTCTCTAGAAATTCATGCAGATGTTTGTAAGGGTCATCATGAGCTAGTCCATGGAATGATGAGAGCATTTGGATAGTGCTGGACTTGATCTCATAATGAGCAGCGATGTCGTCGAGTAACTGAATGCATGATGGTGATGTATATGCAGTGGGTATGAAGTAATTATTAAGGGTCCGGTTGGGCCCATTCAGGAAATTCGGGTTTGCCATCTCTAATGGTTCAAAGTATGGATATGGATATTCAAGCCTAGGAACATGAGAAGAGGCTCTAAGGTTCCTAAGAGTCCTTTCTAGTTCAAGGTCCAAACTCCACAATTCAGGGCGACAAGACCGGTGCCCGTGCATACACCACTCACACACATACACTAAGTTCCGACTCTTGTGCATAAAGTTATGAAAACAAAATACCAAAGGAGAAAATACTCACAGTGGTTTAACAAAAACGCTTTACTCATCTTGCGGATGCTTGACGTGTAGATCGTTGTCTCCAATCTCCACTTGAGTTCTCTATTTTTAGCACTTTGGTGCTTTGCTTGCAAGTATTTTCTTCTTTTTTATTTATTTTTTATTATGCACTTTGGTGCTGCGGTTTGTTTTTAAAGTTCAATTGCACTCCGTTCGCACTCTGGTGATAGCTCCACTTGCAAAAACATTGTACACTTAGTAACACGAAAGCATAAAATCCTAAACTAAAAATTAAAATAAGAATATAACTTTAAATTAATTAATTTCACCAGAACTCTTCAACAATGGCGCCAAAGTTTGGTGGGTCGTTTTACACACTAAAAATAAACACTAAACTATATCAAATTCTGTAGAATAATGGTAAATCCAGGTATCGATCCACAAGGACAAATGTGAAATTAAACTATTTTAATTGTTAAATTCCTAATTTAATTTTGATTGAAAAGATGATGATTCATAAACTAATAATAACTAAAATAAACTAAGAATTTAACCTAACAATTAAAAGTGAAATTAGGGTTACTGATTTTTGGGAAAAAGCTAGGGTAATGAATTCACCACTAGTTACATAAAAAAATGTCTCAATTTGAAAATCAATTATGTATGGTTCGAACCAAATAATACTTCGCACCTACAAGTTCGAAGAATTGATCAAGAGAAATATCACGTTCAACGTATAGGCACGAACCATCTCAAGTAGCACAAGTCGTTCACTCTAAACTAGGGTGGCAAAATGACTTGTCCCTCGTAGTATGGCTCGTCTCATACCTTGAATATGAAAGAACAGAAAAACATTGCATAGAAAGCATTCAACAATCACAGAAAGGAGAATACTTGAATAAATAACGAAAAATATAATTAAAAACTTCTTGAATACCATACAACTTGTTCAAACCATTACATAATCAAAAATTAAGAAGAAAACTCTATTTATTTGGCTAGGGTTTCATCAAAACTCTAAGAATAGAAGAACTAGCCACTCATGGAGGAGCGAGACGAGGTAGAAGAAGAAAAAAAACCCCTCTGCAAGAGGTTCTTGAAGCTTGAGAACCCTCCTTTCCAAACCCTAGCCCCCCTTCTCTTTTTGGATTTTCGAAACCCTAGAGCACCCTCTTTTTCTTCTCTTTATTCTCAATAGAACAAACTTGAAATTCTGCGCACTAGGTGGGCTGCTCAAGTGCCCACAATTTCTGCTCGAGCGATAGTAGGCCGCACGTGCGGTGAAGTCTGGCCGCACATGCGGTGAGGTAGCAGGCCGAACATTTTCACTTCTTGTGCGGAGAATCTACTTTTGTGCCACTTTTCGCCTGAAAATTGCGTATTACCTGCCAAATCTGTACAAGTGCACAAAACACATCATCTTTGCCAAATAGACAAAATTCAAAGACTATAAATGTACTTTAAGAGGCCTCAATGTGGTACCTTTCGACCTACATCACGTTGTTTGCTTGTTTGCGTGTTTTAGAGTTTAAGTCGTCCAAATTTTCAAAGAGGAAGAAAAAACAAAGTGTTTTATATTAGAAGGTGCTTTATGAGTGTTTCCTTGATGATTCAAAAGTGATTAATGGATCCATGAACTTTATATCAACAACATCAAGAGATTTGTTAGTTTTCTTTTATTCACAAAAAGAGAGTTGTTCTTCGGTGAATTCTGGGAAATTTGGGCCCTGAAGCTTTGGTGAATTCTAAAATGATTCATCCTCATAGATTCAACATCAGCGTTGTGGATTCAACGTTGTACAAGGCAATTCCAATATGAAGACAATGTGGAAGAGGCATATTGGAGTCAATTTGATTCGGGCGTAGATTCTCTAAGTAATTGAGAGTACACTTGTATAATTCTTTTTTGTCTTCTTAGTGAATTGTTTTGTGCCTTTGGCCCGTGATTTTTTTTATCACAATTGGAGGCGCTCCAATTGTGATTTTTCCATGTTAAATCATTGTGTCATTTTGTCTTTGATTATTTGATTGAGATTATTATTTATTGTTTAAAAATTGAAATATAATCACAAATCAATGTCTTTGTATTTTGAGTTTTAAATTTTTGAAATGAGTTTTGAAAAAATATAACTTATTTGGTTATGAGTTTTGAGTTGTATTTTTAGTTTTGAGTTTTTGAATTTTGATTGTATTTTAAAATTTTTTGGGTTTATTTTTTTTAAATATTTAAAAATTTTCTTAATTTAATTTTTTCAGGGTAATTTTTTTTATTGTAAATATTTATTTATTCTTTTTTAATGTGCACTGTATTTATTACATTTAATTTTTTTTTATTTTAAATATATAAATTTTATTTTAAATATTTTGTTTTATTTTTTAATATTTTTTAATATTTTAATTTTTTTAATATTTTTGAATATTTTTTAAAAAATGAATATTTTTTATTTATTTTTTAAATGTTTAATTATTTTTAAACTTTTTTAAATTTTAAGAAATTTTGGATCACCCATATATATCTAAATCATAACAAATCATTTATCAAATACTTAGAAAAATTAAAAAAAAATATTTTTTTCAAAAACAACTAAAAAATAAAAAATATTTTTCTACTAAAATAAAAATATATATATATATTTGTTTTGAATTTTTTTATTTTTAAATTGAGTTTCGAAAAGAGTTTAGTTATGAGTTTCAATAAGAATTTTTAAATTAAGTTTTGAAAATTTTGTTTGGCTATGAGTTTTGAAATTTTTTAATCCAAATCATGATTTGAGTTGAAAACGAAAGGCTACTCTAATGGACTTGAAGGTGCAGGCGATGATCAAGCCCAACAAATGGACACAAATGGTTGATCCCCTCCCAAAATGTGACTTTTTATTTTGAACAATTAGACTAATGTACGGTTTAAAATTAGTTTGTGAACAATATTTGATTGATGTAATAGATGATTTTTATGTGTGGATAAATGTAAACTTGAACGATTTCTATTTGGATAATATAAATTTGATTTTGCTAATCCACATATATACGAGATGATATATGTTTAAATTGTAATTTGTTTTAGATACCAATAATCTATGTGTATGAAATCTGGATACCAACCATACAAGTCAAAGTTATTGATATTTACATGTCAATCCAAATTGATTAAAGTGCAAAAGAATCTATCTTGCGACTCATGCAAGCCAAACCATTGTAAAAAAATCTTTGCATGTCAAATTGTTGAATACCTATCAGATTTATTTTTATTCAATTGCACAATTGATTAGTGATCAAATGTCTTATAATTTCACTCCCAATCGTTTGGTTATAAAATTGTCAAAGTATCTATATTCGTTCTCATTCAATTGCACAACTGATCGGTGATCAAATGTCTAACAATTTCCCTCTCAATCGATTGGTTATGAAATTATCAAATACCTATCAGATTGATTCTCATTCAATTACACAATTGATTGGTGAGCAAATGACTTATAATTTCACTCCCAATTGGTTACAAAAGAATTCATATTACAAAATTATAGGCCTAATCGATTGTGTAATAATATCAACCAAATCCAATTCATACATATCCATCTCCAATAGATTGTGCAATGGGAGAAGATTTTTTTAGTTTTTTGGGCCAAAATCCATAAAAAGACAAAATAAGTTAAAATAGCTAATAAAATAATGCCACAACAAACCCATAATCATTTACCTATCACTAAACAGTTTTCTCTCTAGTTTGAGAGTTTCTCTCTCTAAACTTTTCTCCTCCTAGGGTTTCCGAGTGTCAGGTTGCCGGTAGTGGGGGAGGGGTTTCCGGCGGCCTCCGGCCTCCTTTCCCCTCCCCCTACCCCTCTTTTGCTCTTCCCTTCCTTATTTTGCATTCCCATAACTTGGAAGCTTGGGCTTTCCATTCTCTCCCTCCTTTGTGAGGTGTTTCTCCCACATCCATTCACTCCGGAAGTGGCCTTCTCGGATCCATGCCGACTTCGTTGCCTTCACCACCGCTTCCCCGTCGTCTTCTCCATAGCTTGACCGCCTCTTCTCCGCTGCCTCTTCCTCGTCGTCTTCTCCATTCACGCCGGATCCGCCTCCCCCACAGCCTTCATCGCCTCTTCTCCGCCTCCCCAGCTGTCTTCATCGCCTCTTCTCCGCCGCCTCTTCATCGCCGTTCTTCTACAACGCCGGATTTGCCGAAGCCGCTACCGGATTTGATTGGGTGTGGGTGTGGGTGTGGGTGTGGGTGTGTTTGTTTTTTCTTTTGTTTTATTTCCTTTGGTTTGTGTTGGATTTTTTTGGGTTTGTCTGGTTTTCTTAGAGTCCATATGTGCGATTTGTTTAGCTTACCCTCATTGTGGTTGGGATCTATGAAATATTTCGGATATGTTCTATTGCCGAACTTTTATGATCGGCTCTGCTTTGCAGTAAGAGAACGAGTACGATATGTACGCCTGAATATTTTCATATTTTTTCTTCTTGAGTACTTCTTGATTTATTTTCACTTTGTTTGGTGTAAGATTTGGGTTGTTTGGACTCTTATAAGTACCGTTTGGCTCTCTTAATTGACATATTTATTCCGATCAAATTACTTTAACCTTCCGAAATTTTTCTTCACCTTTATCCCACACTTCATTTTATTTATTATTATTATTCTTATTTTCAAAAAAAAAAAAAAAAAAAAAACCCATAATCATTTTATTTTTTTCCTCACAAACATCACATCCAATTACAAAAAAATCCAATCATCTTCCCAAATACAAATATTTTAGCTTACTAAAATAATCTACTAAAATAGCAAACTTCCCAAACGAGGCCATAATATATGTCCAATGCCTAACAAATTCACTTTAAATTGATTACACAATCAATTTTAGAATAGCATCCAACCAAATTGTTCAAGTATGATCAATTGGGCAGAAAAGGCCACCCAAATGAAGTGTAGCTTAATCATTGTGGACCTTCATCCAATATCTTCGAGGTTGTTTAAAACGTCAAGGCACCACATTCCTGCAGCAAAGAAATAGCTCATTTTAAGATAAATGGAAAATTGCAAGGAGTGCTCTTAAAATTGAAAATATAACAAGAACTGAAGGAGATGCTGCCACTTTATGTTCAAAAGAAAATTACAATCTAACAGATGCCACTTCCATTTTTCAAGTAGTCTCAAAAATGTAATAATACGATTTAGTTGTGATCTAATGGACGTTTTGCGACCTCTATATATAATCAATTACACAATTGATTGGTCACGTCCTATACAAAATAGGCATTGGAATCAAATGACCATTTGATTGGCCATCACCAATTGATTGGATGGGCTTGCCACCACAATGTTTGAAATTGATTATAAAGACTATCTCCAACCCTTCACTTCTTTCATCATATTTAAATTTGATGATTAAAGAGCTAAAAATGAGCACCAACCCTTCACTATTATATTTCATACTTGAATTAGGACAATCACACAAAATGTCAACCAATAGAGTTCTATGTGAAATATCTACTGCATTCAATTTAAGTAATACCTGGAGTCAATTTATAAGAAGAAATATGAAATAAAAAAAAAAATCAGAAAAATGCATATTGACAACTAAATAAACTTAGCCATATAACTCAAGATTTAACCATATAAAATATATATATATATATATTTGTTAGTCAATGTTCTAAACTGCAGAATTGTCGTCACATTCAGTATAACATTGAGGGCTGAAACATCATTCACCATTCAAATTTGCACACAAACACATAACCACAATGGGTCAAGAAAATTAGAAATTATAAATCAACTTAAAGATTGAAACTCAAAAAAGTACATATGAATGGCTCACATAGAGCTAAATTTTCATTCAACATGCTTGCAAGCATGCTGATCCAGGAACAATAGCCAACACTAATAAATTGTTCAATAAAAATTATAAACAATCATGCTATCATGCCTCCCAATGTTCTAAAACCAGGAAAAAAAAATCTTATTACTATTTTCCTTTCTCCATTATCTTAGAGAGCAAATTATTCATCAAACAAACAATAGCTACTAATTAAAAAAAATAATACTCAGTTTTCTAACATATAATCAGTTATATTCTGCTACCAACATTCCACAACTACTCTTCATATGGTTTCAAGCCAAAAAACACTTTTCTTAAATAAAATAAATGAATATAAAAATAAAAATCCCATATTTAGGTAGAGTATGACAAATTTGAAGTTAAAAGTAAAGATAAGGCCTAGAAGACATTTATCACATTGCATAAACAATTTGTGAACAACAAAAATAAATAAATAAATAATAGAATGAAAATCATGGTATTGACATTTTAGCAAAATACATATACAATACCATCAGATTTATGCTTCAAAATCACTATCGAATTAGCATGTCGTCATATGCTCCAAATTAAGTCATTCTTCTCACTTGCAGGGGATGAAAACAAAAACATTACACTTCAAAACCAAAATAAAAATGTGTTTTGCAGAATAACAATACAAATATCATATCAATTAGAGTGCTCATGACACACAAATGCAAACATATATGCACGGTATTATGCAAATTAAAATAGAAAAGGAAAAGGATTCAAAACATGAAATTAAATATCAAGCAAGTGTATCAATGAGATATAATTTAGGAATCTCCTACAGAAAGTTCTATTCCTTATGAACACGATAAACAATGTATGATTTATCCACCTACGTATATCCGTCAACAAGATCTTGCCTCCATTGGACGTATTCTGCTTTAGTCAGTTGACATGTATTTGGTCTTAGTCATAACCTTATGGTTATTTTAAATCTTAGGTTTTAAAGTACTGCTCTACAACTGCGGGCATGGGGCATTGGTGGCCCAACTATCATACTCAATTCTCAACCTTAAATGACTGTAAATTTCTTATATACTAATTAATTAAATGCAGAAGGTTGAATCTAACAAACCCTTAATTTGACAAAAGCATGAATTATACAAAACCAACGGTGGCAAAGTGAACAAAAAAAAAAAAAAAACCAGAAATAATATCCATATCAGCAATGAAACATCACGTCTTGATAAAATCCATAGTGAAGAGAAAATCCCATTCTAATTTAAATTTAAAAACCTTTAAAACAATAACAAACAATAGCTCGATTGGTAAGAAGACAAAGCTTTCATACCTTTCTTTCAAGTCTCACAAGTCAACACTTATTCTCTGAATAAAAAGTTGAGTTGGGCAATTCGGGTCTGGGCTCTTGGTTAGGAAAAAATGAAACACAAAATCCATAAAACCTATAGCCAAATTGAATCTATTGGAAGAATTGGCCACTCCAACCAATTGTCCAATTGATCGGATGGCTTGGCCACCACTGATCAATTCACCAATCAATTGGAAGGATTGTCCACCACCAATCAATTGTGCAATTGATTGGATGGATTGACCAACACTAATCAATTGTTCAATAAAAATTATAAACAATCATGCTATCATGCCTCCCAATGTTCTAAAACCAGGAAAAAAAATCTTATTTGCTATTTTCCTTTCTCCATCATCTTAGAAAGCAAATTATTCATAACAATAGCTACTAATGAAAAAATAAAGAGACTCAATTTTCTTAAGTATAATCAATTATATTCTATTCTGTTAGCAACATTCCACAACTACTCTTCATATGGTTTCAAACCAGAAAACACTTTATTTAAATATAATAAATAAATAAAAATCCCATATTTAGGTAGGGTATGACAAATTTGAAGTTAAAAGTAAAGGCAAGGCCTAGAAGGCATTTATACAAAATAAATAAAAATAAAAATAAAAATAAAACTATGAGGATTTTGGTATCTCAAGAATAAAAACAGCATGCAAGTAAAATTCTTTTCATATTTCATGATCATGCACCTTACACTAGTAAGAGAAAGCAAGTTATATATATATACAAAAAAGTGTTAACATCATAGAAAAAATGATCCATACATTAAAATGAAAATCTGCTTCAAAAGAGAGGAACTTAACAAAATATATATTGAGACATGCCTTGTGAGCCAATAGAAGGAAGTTTGGAGCAGGGAACATCACAAATTGTCAACTAAATTTAGCTAATTCTCATTAAGGGGTTGTTTGGGATGAACATGCCAAACGACCCCTAATTTTCATCCCAAGCAGCCCCTAATTTTCATCAATTGCCAAAGTTTCCAAAGATTAGAAAGAAATCTAACAAAGAAGCGCTAACAGAGCATTTAACATCCTTCAAAAACAGAATATATATAAATAAAAATAAAAAATAAAGGAAAAACACAACAACAAGCAAAGCATGAGGCTGTTACAAAAGAAAATCAAAATAACAAAATCACAATTGCCCAAAATAGTAGAACTTCATAAAAGTTGTACAACGATCAAACAAATCTGAGATCCAATCAAATTTGGTTTGAAAAAAAATAGAAAACAAATCAAAAGGAAAATATTCACTAAACTTGGATAACATCAAATGCAAGAAAAACAAATTTTGCAAAAAGAAACAAATCAAATGAAAATATTCACTAAACTTGGATAACATCAAATGCAAGAAAAACAAAACAAATATATATATACTCCTCAATGAAATTTTTTTCTTAAATTGGAGCAATTGCTTGTATAAAACCCTTTCCATGGCTAAATTTAACCCCTGATAACACTTCCAAAAAAAATATATCATTACCAAAGCAAAAGAAAGTGAAAAAATATATAAGGGTTTTGTTTGCAAGACATTCAACTATACAACAAAAGGTAGATGATATGGGACCTTCTAGTTTTCAAAAACAAAAGTGGGTTGTTATTGAAACTCGGAAATAGTTTTTGGAAACAATTTGCCAAACAATTTTTTTCCCATGAAAATAGAAAACAATAATATAAACATACAACCACAGAGAATATTATTGTTATTGAGGCAACGTTCACTTTGCTTGTTCTTGGTTTTCCAAAAACACTTATCAGAAAATTCTACTTTCTTATTTTCCGTGTTTTATTTTTGTTTTTACTGAATTTTTTTTAATATTTTAAGTAATTTTTTTAATTTTTAGACACCTAACATAAATACACATAAAAAGTATAATTTTTGTGAAAAAAAAATCTTTTAAAAATTCACTAAATACCAAAAAAAAAAAAAAGAATTCAGTAAATTTTTTTATATTTTTATGTATTTATTAATTTTTTAAAATATTTTTTCACAAATTTTTTAATTTTTAGATATATCTAAGTAAGATGCATCTAAAAAAGTAAAAAAAAAAAATGCTTAAAATTTTTAAAATATTCAAAAACAAAAACAAAAAACTCAAACCAAACACAGACATTGACTCTTGACACCTTCAAAAAGGGTAGAAGTAAGCATATATAATGACAAACCTCAGTCAACTATCACACAGGTCTACCCTCTATGCCACACCTAGCAAAACTATAAATTCAGATTATGCAGGAGGCTCTACCTCAGGTGTTAAATACAGAAAGCAACGAATGTAACATTCTAAATTAACCATTCTAAAAAGAAGCAACATTGATTAGATTTTTACTGAAATATGAAAAGCTGCTCTACGTATCAAAATAAGAGAGTGTATGATAAATAAGAGTAGGAGGCCTTCAAAAATCCCCTAGGGGACTTTCAAAAAAGAGACTCAAGTTCAAGTATTCCTAGCTTACCTATAAAAAAATAAAAAATAAAAAGAGTAGGAGATATTCAAAAGATAAACAGGCTAAAAGAATCTGATGATTGAAAAAATATATATGCATCACGTATCACTCAATGACGTCATAAATGGAGATCCATATATGCCATACTTGCAGAAATAGGAACCATCTGATTCAACCTTTTGCCCACTTCACCATTGAGAGCATACTCGTCAGTGAGCTCTAGTAAATATGACCATTCTTCCCCATAGTTTGAGTTTACTCCTGGGCTAGTACCTGAACTAGAAGGTCCCATATCATCTACCTATTCATGGCCATCACGATGTCCTACAACTAACATGTGAGAACATACCTTTAACACTTACTAAAAAGAAGCTAGTCAAATAACCTATGAAGCACGGACAAAAGCAATTATACAAATAATTTTGATTCACTTTTGAATTTCACATAGTTTGAATCCATTCAAACCAATTATACAAAAGCAATTTTGATATTTGATTTAACAGGAAGAGAGGGAGAAAACCAGCAACTCCCCACTCTTTCATTCTTTTTTTCAATGAATCTTCTAAGTAACTTCAATCACTAATACAGACTTCCAATAGTGACATGTATATGACCAATCACTGCCGTTTCTTCTTGTTAGCTTTTAAAATATTATTCAAAGATGTGCCTTTGATTAAAAACCAGAAAACAAAAACAAAGCTATAGCCCAATTCAAAGACATGCATTCCACATAAATTGAACCCATTTAGACCAATAAAAGATAAACAAATTTCATCTTTGATTTAATAGAAGGATTTAATAGAGAATGATACGGACCCAATACTAAACAACAAAACAACTACCGCCACTGCCCAAACAATTGGAACTAAAATACTAAACAGCAGAAAATACCAAAAAAAATAAAATAAAATCATACAAACAAACTAGAACTCAAAAGGACACAAAACCAATGCACCAAATTGAAACTTCGACATGTAACTCTTTATGACATTTCATCGAACACCATTTGAGCATATTACCATCTGAACAGTGTAAGAAGGCAAGAACTAATTGTTCTTGCAAGAAAACTGTCAGAATAAACCAGAGCCAAAGCACCATCCACAAAATCAAATCATGACCAAATTGATCCATTAATGCATTAAACTACACAAACACAGCTTTGCTTCAAATAATTTATAGAATCAATTGAAAATGAACTACATACATACCTATGGAGATTATAAAACTAGATCCATACTTAAATTGATTAAGGAAAATTGAAACTTTATAAATAAATAAATAAATAACAGTTCTAACCTAAATTTCAACAAACACAACAAAAAATAACAGAGCATACATGCACACACATAAAACTAAGAATTCAAAATGACAGAGCATACACATTATTTGAAAATTTTATGCTACATCAAGCTCTTCTCATCTGCATCATGCAAAATATGTTAAATCAACTCTGAAATAAATATTGCATTCATATCATACCAAAAGAAAAGAAACCCTAATTCAAGCAAAACTAGCAATGGAAAAGCAAAATAAATAAGAGCCAAAGAACCATACCAGTTTGCTCGAATACATACCAGTTTGTTCGAAGTGAACTTAGACTCAACTGCGCGCGTCACATTTTGTGTGATCTCTTCAATTGATGAAGGGTTAAGCACTGAAGATTGACATGGGTTAGCCTTCTGCTTAGGGGTGGGCGCAGGTCGGTTGCGGCCACGGAACCTCCAATCTGCCATCCGTCCGCTAGATTGGTGGATTGGAAAAAATCAATCTACATCCGTTCGCCAATCCGGCGGATGTGGATTGAGCGGATTGGTGGTTTGGCTGGCGGATGGATGCGAATCGGTTTGGCAGTTTAAAATTTTACAAATTTTTAACATAATTCAACTTGTGCATTTTTTCCTAAAAAAAAAAAAAAAAAAAAAGAAAGTATTACAGTCAATGACTTAAAAAAAATATTACAATCACTGCATGCCTCATCCAAAAAAAGAAAGTTTGAAACTTTAGAATATCACAATCACTGCATGCCTCATCTACATAGTATAATCACAGCATGCCTTATCCGCATAAAGTATTACAATCTATGATTCTTAAAATATAAAAACAATTCAAACCACCAAAACCATTAACAAAGCAGTAGTAAAGATTGTATGTCTCTGTATTGTTACATCTATATTTGTTTTTGAAAACAAAAACTAACCAGCATATATCATATTTTCTATTTATTATTTTTAGAGATAGATTTAAAAACCAAAAAAAAAATATAGATAAATAATACGTTTATTTTTTTCAATTCAAAAAAGATATTCAAGTTGAATTTTTTTTTTCAACAGAATATTTAAACTCCTTTTTAAATGAAAACACAAACAAAATATTTAAACAAATTGAAAACACAAAGTCTTATAAATTACTAGGGGTACTCGTGGTTTGGCAGTTCAGTTGCGGCCAAAGGAATCTCAAATCCGCCTTCCGTCCGCTAGATTGGCGGATTGGAGAAAATCAATCCGCAACCGTCCGCTCGTCATTACGCATCCGTCCAAAATGCGGCGGATCGGTTCGGTTCGGTTCGGTTTGGTTTGGTCGATTTTGGCGGATCGGTATATCCGCTGCTCACCCCTACTTTTGCGTATGTACTGCACTCCGAGGCACTCCTCCTCATAGGCCTTACACTACCCATGCCCATCTTTTCCTTATAGGTCATTATAAATCTTGTTTCGGTATTCAGTCGTTTGCTCCTCCTCAGAAACCCTCCAAAGATGCTCCTCATATTCAGCCTGCATTGTCAAAACCTCCATCATCAGGTTTATAATAAAACTTGTAATCCTAATTCCAGTAAAGCCCTGCAAAGAACAGATTTGCTTCATAATCATATTTCCAATTCCATTGGCATGTATTTTATAACATGATGTAGATTGCACACTCAAAACCTCCTTCCCAAAGACCATCATCAGGTTTAGAATAGAAACGAAATTAAAAGTTAAATAAATAAATAAAGGCAACTAAAATCGCAAGAGATACATATAAATGTGGGCATGTGCGTGTATATCCAAATCTCATGAAGTATTGATGAAAGTTTTGATGAAGTCAGTTAAGTGTCTAGGTTCCAAGAAACAAAATAATATATGAATCTATAAACTTTCTAAAAAGATTGAGACATGTTGTCATGGCATCAAATTTTGAAAGAGAATTTGATAGAGAATAACCAAACCAGTAAGTAAGAGTATCTGCATCAGTCTTAACAAATTTTGAGTCAAATTATAATTTAAAATCTATTTTTATTATTTTAGCTCGTCACCTTTTTAGTATTTACTGTATCAAACTTTCTATTCTAACTCAATAGAATAGTCACCTTAATTTTTATTGTATTTGTTATTCTTTATTTTTTTTTATTAAATTGATGAGATGCCAACCAAACAATTCTTAAAAAAAGTATAAAAAAAAAAAATTGTCGTTGACCGGTTGACTGCCCGGTCGACCGATTAGGCTAATTTTGGACATTTTTCTTCTCTGCTACAGGCACTCACGGGACATCCGGGTGGACGACCGGTTTAAAGATTTTGGCCCAATTTTGCTCCAAAAAATATAATAAAAAATAATGTAGTTAATGAACAGTGGCTCAACAAAGTTGTTGAGGTACTATAGCAAATTTAACAAAAAGTTAATTTAGAAAAAATTTGTTGAGACTGATGGAGAAAGAATTTTATGATTTACTAGCTATATTTTAACTTTTTATTATTTTGCCTCAGCTGATGCGGATGCTAAAAAGTCATAAAATAAAATAAAAAAAATTTACATTCAGTCAAACAAAAATAAACCAAGAAGTATTGAATCCACCGTGTCAGCTCATACATGCATTTTAAGTCAGTTGAAAATTTCAATTTTATTGTAAATCAAGAAGACCATAAAGTGAAGAATTTCTCAAGAAACATGAATAGAAATAGAATTAATTGACAAATATTTGTCAACAAACAGTCTAGTCCTGAGGGGATATTTTTGGTCATGACAAATAAAAGAAAACCAGCCTAACACCATTATAGACTTAGCAATGGCATTGATTGCCGGTACTAGGTTCAGTTGTGGCCAGAGAACCTTCAATCCGTCATCCATCTGCTAGATCCACAGATTGAAAAAAATAATCTGCATCCATCTACCAGATTGGCGGATGCGGATTGGCAGATTGATGCGAATTAGTTTGGCAGTTTAAACTTTTACAAATTTTGAATATAATACAACAACTTATCAATATTTTTTTCTGGATAACAATCCAACTCAACTAACCAAAAGATTATCAAGTAAATTGTTAAATATAAATAACAAATACATATAAGAAAATCATATATTACAAAAACTATTTCATTATTATTATTTTTTTTCAAAAACTATTTAATTTGATTTTTTTTTTTAAATGACAAAACTAAACCTTATATTTTCCATACAAAAATACCAAATATCAACACTTGCCATATGATAAGAGGATTTTCAAATTAAAAACATATTGAAAATATAAAAGAATATCTAAACTCATTTTCAGTTGAAAACACAAACAGAATATCTAAGTAAATTAAAAACACAAAGTCTTACAAATTACTCGGGGTGCTCGCGGTTTGGCGGTTCGGTTGCGGTCAAAGGAATCTCAAATCCGCAATCCGTCCAAAACTAGGTGGATTGGAAAAAATCATTCTGCAACTGTCTTCTCCTCATCATGAATCCCTCCAAAATGCAGCGAATCGGTTCAGTTCAGTCAGTTTGGACAGATCGAAATATCTACTAAGCACCCCTAGCCAGTGCATTAGTCATAATTGTAATTTTATATGGGCAAAGCTAATTTGATATAAAATCAAGTATAAAATGATCCCCAAAACAGTAATACCAAAAGCTTTCATTTAAATCATAGTTCCTGCACAAGGAATTCTTTGATATCTTTTTCTACCCCTAGCAACTTCCTTTCCGAACAAATTCAAATATTATTTAACACGAGTTTACAAAATTATAAAATTTAAACTTCAAAGAGAACCGAAAATTATTAAAACAAATTACCTAATAAACATCTCATATAGACACATGATATTACTAAAACCAATACAAGATAAAATTTGAAGCTGATACTACAAAATCCCACAAACAATATAAGATAAAATGACATAACAAAAACGTAATTTTAATATTATTCAATTACACAAGCATACAACAATCAAACTTCCGTGATAGGACTACAGAAATAACTAACTTTTAGGCCATTAGGAAGAATAACATGATCCTCTACATTAAATAACTAGGGGCTACAAACAATAACAAAAGCATAAAAATTAGAACTTCAAATATGAACAATCATATAAACAGATCTACAAATATCTATAGAGAGAACCAGAGATTAGGGTATAGGTTTGAATTTATAAAGTTGGAAACAATAGCACAAAAAAAAAAAAAAAAAAAAAAAAAAAAATTATTGCAAAAAACAAGATCTGATAGTAACTATTGTAGAAAACATAAACATAGTTAGAATTTAGAAATCGAGAAAAGGAGAGGGAGTTAGAGAGAGAAATCGAAATAGGAAGTCAGAGTGAGAGTGAGAGTGAGAGTGAGAGTGAGATGATTAGGGTTTTGTTAATTTAGGTAAAATTTGGACATTTGAAATTTTGGGATGAAATTTTTTGAGGCTAAATTTTGTAGTAAATTTTGTTCTTAATTTATTAAAAATTATAGTTATAAACAAAATTATATGCCTATTAAATTAAAATTTGGGGCAAAATTTTGTAGTAAAATTTAGTCTAAATTTATTAAAAATTATAGATATAATAAACAGATTTTATGCCTATTAAATTAATATTTTTTATGTCTTATAATTTATACAACATTTTTTAAGACTTATGATTTATGATTTGTAATTTTGTCTTTATTTTAATTAATTTTTAATATACAAAAATAAGTTTAAAGTATTTTATTTATTATACTCATAAATAAATAATTATTTATCAATTAATTACGTTAATATTTGATAATTAACACTTATTCAACCAATAAATAATTAAAATTCAATAAACTAATCACATAATGTTTAGAATTATTGTTAGCTATTTAAAATTCAATGACCATTGTCACTCATTGCTTGACAACGAATCCATTGGCGACCTTTTTCTCTTCACTGTTCACGTTTTTTACACATTTCTAGGTGGTTGTAGGTCTCTTCTCCATCCAATCATCAATCTATCTATTGCACCATATGAGCACCACCATGCATTGCCTGTCGCCAATTTGTCCTCACCTTTCAGGCAACACCAGTTGTTTTTAATTTTAATAATTGTCAATGAGGATACAACACCATACTCTCTCTCTCTCTCTCTCTCTCTCTCTCTCTCAATTGTGATACTAATACAGTGACAGGTGGTGGTCAAAGTCACGATGATGATGGTAGCAGTAATAATTGCAGCGATTGTAAGGTTATAATAGTGTTGTTGGTTTTTTTTGACTTTCAAATGTTAGAATTGTAATTCGAGAGTACCAGTAAGGATCAATAAATCCTTATAAAGATTAATAAATGCTAACCAATTAGTCAGACGATTGCTTCAAAATTCTTTCAGCTTCGAAGTTCTTTCAACCTTAATGAAGAGGACTTTACTAGTAGCTTAATTTTTAAGGAGAAAATTAAGAACACTAGAAAAAATAAAGAAAGAGGGAACAACAGTGTCAGAAACCAATTTTTTATTAAGTAAACAGAAGTTTACAATTGTACATTCACACTTTCACAACTTCGAAGAAGATTACAGCAACAGACTAACTTAGAATTACTCCTAAGAATTTGAAGTGTAGTACAGGAATGTAAAGATTGAGAGTTGAAGGACTGGAAAATATAAAGTAAATAAATTGGTTTTTGGGTCTGGTTCTAGGTCTCTGCATTATCTGCACTCTCTGCACTCTCCTCTATTTATAGGCTCTGAATATAACCGTTGAAGTGGCTGATAATCCGTCAAAGTAGGTGATAACTGTCGAAATGATCTCGATGATCACTAAGTGTGGCATGTGGCTTTGATCAGTTTATTTCTACCATTCCACTCTTCATAGTTGTGCTTCTCTCTTGAATTTGAATTTAAATTGTAGACAACCGTTTTAGCCATGTCACCTTGGATATCTTGAATATTCTCATGTCTCGCGGATCCATTGCTATTGCTGCAAGTTGCTTCCGTCTGTTGATGGTTGGAGACTTTTACTGATTCCCCAATTTGCCCTTTATAATCCACGTGTCAACTTGCGATAGGTCTGTACAAAATATAAAGGCAACATTACCTCCCCCACTAATATAGTCAATACTTGGTAATATTAGTCGATTAATGCGCTTTGCCCACGTCCTAGGATGTGCATGGAATTATTTATCCTGGAAGTGTAACCGCCTCCAAGCAATGGCACACTGAACTTCATTAAATTCTCCCTTGTGCTTGAACACTACCTTCACTATCTGTGTAAACGAAGGGACTGATACATTTCTAATGCCTAATCCAACTCTCTCTTTTGTTGATCAAGCATACAAAGAGGTTTTGGACAATGATGATCGATCTCGAAAGAACTTTCATGCATTTATTAGCCATATTTATCCTCCTCCATTTATACAAGTTATGGAGGCTTTCGCAAAATATGAGCCTTTAGACCAAAATTTGCCCAAATGGATCTTGAAAGTTCTTCATCTGCTCCAAAATCTTCCGTATGGGATGAAGCTGCCTCATCTTCTACTAGAAATACTGGTTGGAATGCTTGGCCAACACCAACCCAACCACGAACAAGGGAGCGGATTCATCACAGATTTGTTGAACCTTACTGCAATTTCTCACTCTTTGCGCAGCTCTGTGGTATATCCTTATAGCCCATTCAACTGTCTTCGCTATTTCGAAGGCAATTTGCTCTTGGAATGGTATAATTCTACCTTACCAACCAAACTAGTGTGAAAAGACCCCTCACCCCATTGAGGCTTTGGGAATGAGCCCCTCACTCTTGGCCAAGAAAGCAAAACTTTGTTCTTCGGACTCACTAGAGTGTGTAAATGAGCCTCAGTTTCCACCTTCTTTTAGAGAGGACCCCACTTCTTCTTCTCTTCCTCTTAATCCTAATCGGACTGAGGAATTGAAACTTACCCTCTTTGAAAGCTAGCATTTTGCTCCCTATCAGGTTCCTGTTCCTCCAACTGCTTATCAGCAATATAAAGCCCAGACCCTACTTGCTGCCTTTTCTCATTTATCCCTCGAAGCCCTTCAAGATGACACTCCTCACAAGAATTTTTTGTCGGCCTGTGACATTATCTCTCGAAGTCACAACCTCAACCCTGTGGCCCAAACAAAACTTCACACTTTTCTGGATCAGCTCCTTTTGTTGTTCAACTGGTAGAATAATGCTTTGGCTACCAGGGAGTCATTGGAAGAGATCTTTGTTGTTCGCATCCAAACCTAATATGAAGCATAAAATCTTCTTGAAGAATATGAAGATTTCAAGAGACCTGATTCAGAGTATTGGAAAGATGCTGATATGGGTGATATGTATGGGACGAGTGAAATAAATAAAGTAGAGAAGGCCTTTAAGCAAACAAAATTTGATATGAGAGTCCAGCAACTCTTCTACAGAATAAAGGCACACCAATTAGATAGACCAAATTTAGATAGGATAGAGAAAAGGTTAGAAAAAGAACATGTGTTTATTGAATTTTGCTGGACAAAGTTTCATGACCTTGTAACTTTGTCCATTCCTTACTTTTATGAAATTGAGAATGTAACCGAATAGGCTCTCCCAATGTAAATGCTTATATCAATAAAATTGGATTTTCATATTCCAATTGCATGGTTAATATGACTTCATCCTTCAATTTGTTCACATAATCTATAAATAGCAGCTTCTAAGTGACCAATATTATTTTGAAGCCTGGTTTAAGGGTTTCGAAGCATAGAGTTCCTCTTAAAAATTGACAATATCTTCTTTCGAAGGGCTCTATTACTTCGAAGCCAAACCAAGCAAAAACTACGCTTCCTTTAATCAAAGAGCACTAAAAATACTCCTTCGAAGGAAATTTTCTTTGAGAGAAAGCATATATGCGTATTTTGAAAACTTTCGAAGTAAACAAGTCCTAAGTTCACTTGACTTTAAGACATAAACTTCAACATTTTAGCAAAACATTGGCTTCAAAGCCAACTACCTATTTCGAAGTCAAGCTGAACAATTTGAAGTATATTTCTCTCTCTCATAAGGTAACAAGATGCTATTTTGAAGGAAGCTTTCTTTGTTGTGCTTTCAGGACTTTTAAAATAAAGGCCTTAATCACACATGGGTCAAAATAACCAATCAATTAACTTGGGCCTATTTGACCCGTTAAGTTGAATGGGTAATTTTGGACAGAAATGTTTAATGCCCCAACTTCTCGCACTCTTACCTATTTGTTTGTCCAGTCTTTTTCTTTCACTCTTATTGTTGTCAACTTCAACTCTTTACCATTCTCATACTCACTCTCCTCACCTTCTTTTCAATCTCTCACTAATGGCTTCTTTTTCCTCGAAAATACCAGTTGTTGAGCACTTACGTCCCTCTGTAGCTTTGAGGAGATATATTACCGGCGAGATAGCCAAATACTAGACCACAGAGGGTCAAAGTGCGATCGATGGATGAATCTTCATCCCTCGCAACCATGCTCAAGAGGAGTTCATTCTTGGCCCCATCTTCAAGGAACCTCCTGCTTCACTTCCTCCTTTGTATCCGCATTTGGAGGGTCATTACCTTCTCTACGAAGGAAGCCTCAACTGGGGAAATTAAAGGGTTAATCGATCTCATCGCTGCTGGCCCACGTTAAAGACTGAGTGGGAAAAGTGGTATGACAGAGTAATCAGAGCTCAGGAACAAGATTTGGAGGACCTCTAAATTCTTGATGCCCTTCATCTTTCTAGGTTTGTCATTCCTGAGGACCCTTTTCTTATCCCAGTTGCCCTTTATTTTTGGAACCCTGCTGTAGTTGGCTTTTCATGCTTCTCGAAGGGGTTTAGCCTCCTCGGATACGATAGCCTTACAATTTGAACTCCCGTGGTTCTAAATCTGGTTTCACAAGTGCAATGTGAAATAAATTAAACAAATGAGAGTCCAAATCCGGTAAATCTTTGGAAAATCGATTTACAATCAAAAATGCCAAAAATGGACTGCATTGCCAGATTTCAGAGTCACCACCTAAATATTTTTAGAAAATTTAGAAAACTCGCGACTCGTGCCAAAGGCCACTTATCTGTCATAACCAAAGTGTCTCGGCTCGGGAACTTAGGTATGAGAGGGGAAGGTCATGAATTGAGCACCCCACTCACCCGATCAAAGATCTACTAATCATGATGTGATTTTTTTATACAGTATATGCTCTGGTTCTGTTTTATTAATGTTAATCATTACTATGTGAGGCACACAAGTATAGACTAAGTCACTCACTTTGGAATACTTTGATTTTATGCTTTGTTTGAAAAGAGTTTTGAATATGTGCTACTTGAAAAAGTAAGCTCATATATACATTAATCAAATCATCCCAATTTAAGCGAACTAGCCTTCATCCACCGACATTCAAGAGGTATATCAAATAAGCACCTAGCCTCATGGTAAATATGCTTAATATGACAATACAAACATACATGCAATATGCTAAAGCAAAAATGCTACCTTGTACTCAGCCGAGGCAAGCCAAAATAGAAAAAATAGTTAGAAAAATGCATGTTCTAATATGCAAGTGACTAATGCAGCACATACAAAATGCAACTACTAGGTTCAGTTTATTAACATGACACATGGCTCAACTCAAAGTATGCTATAGCGCATGTATTCAAGTAAGTAAGAAATGACAACAATATTAGAATGATGAACCGAACCTGATGCATGCAAAAGTGGATATTTACACATGGTAATGATATGAAACAAAAATATGATAATACATGCAACCATCATAAACAAGTAAATAAAAGGGAAAAAGAATGGGGATTGGAAGATATACACAATATTACAAGTGTGCCCTCATACAAAAGGGTCCAAATGAATGTCCTAATTAACTAAATATTACAACACCAAAATTAACTAAACTAACTAATTATTAAAAATTTGAATTAAGCTAACTAATTAATTACAACAAACTAATATCAAAGTGCTAAATTAATGGAATGGGAGGCAAGGAGCCACAAGCGCACAACCAAGAATATCCTTCTAGAAACCTCTCTGTTTGCTGCCAGAATCTGTTTTGTCTTGCAGTCAAAAAATTATTTTATTTCGCCCTCAATTTCTGCTCTGTTCTAGCACAAAAATGACACTGCCTGTACAGAAAAATGTGGCTAGTCGACCGCGGAAGGTGGTCTGCCAGACAGAAAAGTGGTTGGCCAGCCACTGTTTTTGGGGATTACCCTACTGCAACAGAGCAAAAACAGAGTGTTTCTAGGAGATGTTTATCCTCTCTGCCCTTCCCTATCATGAAGATGATCAAGGGAAGAGTAGACTCAGTTCACAAACCATCAATTGTCCTAAGTTTGTTGCGTGATGATCTCAGAACCGATAGGATATAGGCTCAATAAAAGTAATGAAAGACCAACAATACCTTCTCCCTATCATGGAGTTATCTCAAGGGAAAGTGGTAGACATTGATTCTTGAATCACTAAACATCATTACTAAATATGTAGTGATTCAAGACTTGATAGGTTCAATATAACGTTCGATTGAAGCCAACTCAATTTTATTACCCTTTTTTACCTCTTTTACTCCAATTGTATTAGTCTCTTTTGCATTACCTTGCCATTTTCTTATCTTTTCTTCATTTTGTCCAAGAGTGATAATTACGTCCACTAAGTGTAAAAAGCAATAAAGAGAAGTGTCAAACAAGAAGTTGTGCTTAACATGAGAGAGATGTAATGCCTTGGTAATAAACCTCCAAAGAGATTAAACCATTAAGCATGGAAAGTCTCTTTCTCATGCCTTAAGCAATAACCTAGTGTTTGAGACAACTCTTAATCAAAGAAAGCAAAGAAATGAGGGAGGTTGCAGAGATGATTAAGCAAAGATGATTATTACAAGTGTGAATATTTACATGAAAACTATGTAAAGAAAGCTATCGACTTAAATAGATTGGTGTCTATGGTCTAAACAACCAAATCTATGAGGACTTACAACAACACAAGCATAGTATTCAAAACATCAACTAACAATGCCTAAATAGCACAAAACAATGTTGAAATCAGTTTGAAAAAAGTGGAAAATATAGACCAAAATGGAAGAGAACGAAGCTAGGAAGCAAGCCTAAGGAAGGGTGGCTAAACTGTAGACGTGCTCGAACATCTCGGGAAAATCCCGTTTTGTTCATTGGGCTTACTACTGTTCGGACTCAATGTCACGGTTCTTAATCTGATCTCGCAAAGTGCAATACGAGATTGATAAATCACCAAAGAGTCCAAATCCGGCAAATCGCTTTGAAAAACTGATTTTTTAGAAAGAAGTGCCAAACATGGACTACTTTGCCAGATACAGAGTCGCCACCTAAATATTTATTTTGCGGGAATTTAGGCAACCCTGACTCATTGCCTAAGGCCACGTGTTCGTCATCACCAAAGTTGCCTCGGTTCGGGAACTTGGGTACGATTGGGGAAGGTCATCTATGAGCACCCCCGCTCGCCCGATCCGAAGATCGGCCTGTACTAAACATGATATCTTGTTTTTGAAAACACATGCGTTCTTATTCCAGTTAATTAGCTACAATTACTATGTGATGCGCACAACACACAAGTATAGACTAGATCGCCTAATTTGGAACAAAGCATCGCGTATCCATTTGTTTGGAAATGGTTCAGAGTTTGCAACTCGCAAGTAGGCTAAAACACGGATTTCAATGAATCATTCCAATTCAAGCTATCCAACCTTCACTCACAGGCATTTAGGCAGTTATATCACATAAGAAATTAGCCTCATGGCAAGCATGCCGTCATGTTAACACTCACATACATGCAAGATGCTAAAGCATAAACACTCACAGTGTACTCCGAGCCAAAATAGGAAACTAGTTAGTAATCATGCATGATCCTAGTTCATGTTAGCAATGGCTAATACAACGCATGCAAAATGCAATTAAGATAGGCTCGGCTATCCTAAGAATGGCGCGTGAAATGCGACAACTCGATACACGTATTCAAGTTGGAATTAAAATACTATGCAATTAGTATGATGCGCCGAGCTTGGTGTGTGCAATACGAATTAATGTATGCAAACATGCTAACATAAGTATGCTAATTGAAACATGACCTAAAACTAACCATCAAAAGCAGGTAAGTAAAAGGGAGAAAGACGCGGGTTGGAAGACATTCACACACACACGCACACTTATTACAAATTCGCCCTCTCGACTGAGGGTCCAAATAATACAAATTGAATAATGAATAAACTATCCTAGCTAATTAATTATTACAAACTCTTAATTAATTAACAAATTAATTACAAAACAATCTAAGTATGAGACTAAAGAGGCCGCTGCAGCTCTGCCTCGGGATGATTGAATGATGCATGCTCGATCGCCTCGCTTGGAAACCCGTTGCCATGCCACATGTTGCCTCTGTTTGCACTGTTTTGCATCTCTGAAAAATATGAAAATCCTTGGGATGCTTCTGAAACACTCCCTGAGCACTGTGGGAGGTCACCGGCCAAGAGATGAAGTCACCGGCCATGGGAAAATGATCATCGACCAAAAGTGGAGACCTCGGCCAGGTCAAGTTAGCTGACCGCCATTGAAGATGGCCGGTCGGCCATCCCTTCCTGCAGAATACTGTTTTTGCTGCAGCAGAGGGCTGACAGTGCATGGCAAGGCATTTGCAAGACAATGTGTGCACGACCACCCTCCCTATCATACTATGAACTCAAGGGAGTATGGCTCTCGACCCTCAGACCACCAATCACGTATTTTGATGCATGATGGCCAAAGGTGCCAAGTGTGCAAATCAATGTGGAGTGAATGCACAAAAACATATGAATCCCTTGCACTCTATCATGTTGGATCAAGAGCGTTGGCGACTAAGGAGTGAGGAATGTTTCGTCACTTCAAGTACGAAAGGTCCTCGCTCCTCGTGTTTGGTTTGACACCCCAAACCAAACAAAATGCAATGTAGGTATGCCAAATGCAATGCAATATGGAAAAGCAATGTTATGCAACCTAAGCATGCCAAATGCAATAGGTCTCAAGTATGCACACAAGACTAAGGTAGCAAGCATGCCAAATACAATGCAACCTAAGTATGCAAGTTAAGCTAATGTAACATGGGCACGCCAAGTATGCAACAACGCTATGTAATGCAATTAGCTAAATATCATGCGATATACCAAACATGAAAACATGATACAATACAAGCATGCAAATATCATGAAAGCAAACATGTTCAATGGTCTTAAACTGAAATGGGCAGACCTCAACCGTGCTAAAACAGTGGCCAAAGTGATGCAACAAAGGCATAAAACAAGCATACAAGCATGCATGCACAATGGCCTATCACCTAAGGCATAAAAGGGGAGCTTTTGAGCATACTTAAAAGAGACAAACATGGACATTTGACGTTAAGCTTTGAAATCATGTTAAGAGAGGTGTCAAACCAATCAAATTACCCAAGTAAAGTATGCAAGAAGGTTCAAAACTTGAAACTGGCCAAGAGGCTCAAACCATGACTATATCAACCAAGCTCCAAAGGGCCAAAATGACTTAGGACAGTCCTAGGGGAGGCCCAAAACAAGGCTGGAACATGCATGGAATAAGGCCGAAATATGCTAAAAAGATGGGCACAAAATATGAGGCATGCAAGGTCAACAAAGGGGTGTTACACTACACCTATCACAACCACACATGGCATGGATTATTCAAAGAAAACCAGAGTTAGGGCCTGTCAAAATAAGCCCCAAAACCCACTTAGACGGCAACTAAATGACCTAAACCTAGGGGCATGCACAAATGACCCGAACATGGAGCATAAGACACCCACTCCTCAAAGCATTGAAAGGATGGTAAGTGCAAGCATACAAGCGTGAAACAAAGACTGAAATAACATGATAAATGATGCCAAATCACTGAAACGGCCCAAGTAAAGCATGCTCACGACTCACACACCCAAAGCTAACAAACTAGAATGCATGGTGGTGACTATACAAAACATGGCAAGCATGACCAAGACAACACCAAACAGAGCTTATACATGGTGAGACAAGGCTAAAAACTTCTCAAAGTTAAGTCAAAACATGTAAGCATGATGGTCTAAATGCATGATACATGTTTAGGTAAATAGGGGGATTACAAGGCAAGTGCGTGGTACATGCAAGAGCCAGTAAACCAACCCAAAACAGAGGTGTAGCAAGACCAAATAACACCAAATATCCTCTGAAATGGAGCTAAATAAAGCTAAGCAAACATACTACCCTTATGAGCCCTTAATGCAAGCAAATGAGACAAAAGGAGAAAGGGGTGTTCCTCTCCTATTCAAGACCTCAAAACCACTTCTCCACCACTGAAAATCCTCTGGATTTCAATGGTGAGAAGGTCAAAACAAAAGGGTTCCAAAGCCAAAAGGAAGAGGCACAAAATGAGGCCAAACAAGGCCTAAGGAGGGGAGGTAGACAACCCCCAACACAAAAGTGACCTTAATGAAACATCTCAAACAAGAAAATATAGAAGTTTTTCATGTAGGACACTAAGCTTAAAATAGCATGCAAGTATTGCTAAAAGCTTAAGCAAAAATAGGGAACAAAAGAGTAGTATCTCACCCTTGAAGAACACTTCAAGAACACCAACTCCAGCACCTCCTTCTAATCAAAACCAACTCAAAAACTCTAAAATCAAATCCTTAGCACCTCAGTAACTAAAGGATAGTGTAACACTCGGTGTCTTAGTGCAAAAATATGAACAAAAACACCCTTTAGAACACTATTACACACACAAATATAGAGAGAGGGGGAGATATAGAGAAAGAGTGATATATCTTCTCTCCCAGATTGTTCAACCTCTGGAAAGGGAGGAAAGGCCCTCCTCTTATAGAAAGTCAACTTCTAAGCTTCTTAGAGAAGCTAAGTGTAAGGATGAAATCCCTCCATACATGTGTATGGAGGGCAGAGTCTGTGCTCACCAGCTGGCACAACTGGCATGCACAATGCCTGAAAAAGGAAAAGAAAAGGCCTCGGCTAGAAAATGTGGCTGATCGACCAAAATAATGGCCGGCCAACCAAATACAGTGCCGATCGACCAATACATTTGGCCGGTGGCTAGAAAACAAGGTCGGTGGCCTCAGGCCACGACCGGTGGGTTAAGGGGATGGCCAACAAGCCACTTCCTACCCTCAGGTGCAAAAATCACAAGTTCTTGGTCCACAAACAAGCACAAAACAGTCAAGTTGAGAGATCCTAAGGCAATGCGCGCAGTCGATACCTTCGGGAACTCAAAACGAACACGAGCATGGATGGTCATCGAATGTTCAAACGATGACGTCCAAGTCTTGAGGATGGTCAAAAATAGGGTGTCTACAGTTGCCCCTCTTTGACAGACCTCGAAAGTCATAACAATGACGGGAGTGAATGTCAAAGCCCAGAGACGACCCATTTTTGACAAAGCCGAAGACTTAGACAAAGCATACAAAATACAGATAAAAATATGCGCCCGAAGGCAGGGGCAAGATGCAAGAACAATGCACAAAGCCGAACATAACTTATGATCATGCAAATAAAGCTGTAACGAAGCAAAACATGCAACAGTTTTAAGCAGGCATATGCAAATCTAACTACATTACATGCAGAAAGGGTATAAGAGAATTATACGATTCTCGCTACGTCTCACACGGAGAATACAATACCGTGCAGTTCGTCTAGTCTCGCCAGCTTCAAATGAACCGTACATACAATATCATGCCTGAAAAAGAAAGAAAACTTAACAGGTACCATACTATTAGAAATATGCATAGCAATGCAAGTGAAAAATGCGTGACAACATGGGTGAAGGGGCGCATGATAACTCAACCTAAGTATGACGCATGACAATGCGGAAAGGAGTATGTCAATGCAAGGAGGGCATGCGTGACAACGCAAGCCGAGTAGGATGCATAACAATGCAATTTGAAACAAGCATAACAATGTGAGGAAGGCACAAACGCATGTAAGTAAAGCACGCGTGACAATGCATACAATGTGTGAAGCAAGAGAAACAATGTACACATGTAAGTGAAGCACACGCGACAACGTGTACAATGTGTAACAACGTGGAAATAAGCATAAACACATGTAAGTAAAGCACACGCGACAACGCGAGCAATGTGTATAGCAAGGAATGAAATGTACACATGTAAGTAAAGCACGCGGGACAACGTGTACAATGTGTAACAACGTGGAAATAAGCATAAACACATGTAAGTAAAGCACACACGACAACGCGAGTAATGTTTATAGCAAGGAATGAAATGTACACATGTAAGTAAAGCACACGCGACAACGTGTACAATGTGCAACAACGTGGAAATAAGCATAAACACATGTAAGTAAAGCACACGCGACAACGCGAGCAATGTGTATAGCAAGGAATGAAATGTACACATGTAAGTAAAGCACACGCGACAACATGTACAATGTGTAACATAAGAGGAACTTGGAACTATAAAGTAAGATGAAGCATGTTAAATGCAAGAACGAAACAAAGTATAACCATTATGCGCTCGTTATAAACATGACAATACATTGTAATGCAACACATTGAAAGCGATTTGCGAAACTCGCAAGACACAAAAAGATACGAAAAAAGGATACACCTTGCGCGTATTCGAGCATCGCACACAGAAGGCACGGTCCGAGGTCAAAACGGAGGCCGGTTAAGCTTCAAAAATGCATTTTCTTGCACTGTCTTGAGGAATGGAGTTCCTGTAACAACCCGACCCTCGTACATGATTTTGGTATCTTTTCCGTCCTTTATTCTGTGTTTTTGAATGCTTATTGTGATTAATTAAGTGGATTTTGGCAATATGGATTCCTACCTGTTTGATAAGAAAATTATCTGTCACAACTAAAATGTTTGAATCAGGAATTGGGAGCCTTAGAGGCTTGATAATTCGAAATTGATTTGACATTTGAAATCAGTATGATTTTTAAGCTATAATGAGATTTTCTGTGAAATTTCAATTTGGAATGATTAAACGATTGAATTTTGTCTTTATGTGCCTATAGATATACATATATGCTTGAGTTCCATAAGTTTAATTCAAGAACTTTGTCTAACCATATCTCTTATGAGAGGGTAGTGTGAAATAGAGAGAAAGGATCTAGGGAAGGATTTTACCAAGCATCAAAGGCTAGAGAATTGAAGGGGGTTTGCAAGAGTTAAAGTCAAAGAGTAAGTTCACTCATCTTCTATGCCTCCTCCCTAGAATTTGAGTTCACAATTATGTGCACATACGAATTTCATTTCCGGATAATGATAGTCCCGAGGCGTTACTAGAGTTCCGGTTAGAAACAACAT
>NW_021025513.1:769925-791283 GCF_004153795.1 Camellia sinensis
AATCTAAGAAAGCTATAAACTGGCATGCAAGCCAGGGACTGCCTCGACTCTGATGAATGATGTATGTTTGGGCTGCCTTGCGCGGAAATCCACTGGGATGCCCCAATTAGCCTCTGTTTTACAATTATTCTTGGAAAGCGCACCAAGCTCCGGAAGGTTGCTAATTCTTGATTTGCTGCAACAGAGAGCAGGAAAGGGGCATAGCAATGTATTTTCACAAACGTATGCATGCCTCGATCCTCGTGCCACCAATCACGCATCTCGATGCATGATGGCCGAGGGTTCGAATTGCACAACTCAATATGAAATGAATGCACATGAAAACTCAACTAAAACCTAACTCCATCATAGATAATCCGGAGTGTTGGTGACTGGGGAATTGAGACACGTTCCGTCACTCGGAGTAGGAAAGGTACCTCGTTTCCCGTGTTTGGGTTAACTCCTATCCCAAACACAATGCAATATGCATGACATGCATGAAATGCAACTAAGATACAACCTAACATGCAGCATGCTATGAAATGGTATACACGATGCACGGGATGGCATGGCATACACAATGCGCTAACATACAACCTAGCATACGCAATGCTATGAAATGAAATGGCATACTCAATGCACAATGGACTTACACCAACATGAGTGGACCTCAGCCACACTCACATAGGAGGCCATTAGATGAAAATGAGACAACTCGAGATGCGTGCACGCGTGCACACAAACCGAGGACCGACCCTAAGGCATGAAATGCCACTCTAACAAGACATGGCAAGGCATGAAACATAGTATGCAAACATACAAATTTCAGCGCTAAAATATGACCCAAAACAGCCCCGAATCATGGAAACATGGCGCCCGATGCATGGAATGGGACCCGAAATGCAAAACTAGGCATGCGTAATGGTCTATAGCTATACAAAACATGCACTATTTGATCATGAAATGTGAAGAAAGATTCAAGGCAGCCCCAAAATAAGCATGTTTACAGTTTTAATCAAGGCCAAATAATGAACGCAAATGGGGTTAAGCTAGCATGCGAAAATGGCCATAAATGTGAGATAAAGAAGCAAGTCACAGATGCTGACCTCAAACAAGAGAGGCTCCTTCAATAATGTTGAAGAGGGACCCAAAACATGTCATTTTACAGTTTATGATCAAACCCAAAATAGTGCACAAGCATGCTCAAAATACTATGCAAAACAAGGCCAAAAAGAGAGCTATAACACAAAGTACAAAAAGGATGCCTCAAACAGTAAAAGACCCTTAATGAAACATGAAGAGGGGGTCAAAATAAGGTCATTTATAGTTTGGACCAAAGCCCAAAAACAGAAGCACAAGAGGCTAACAAATCATGCAAAAATGGAGCCAAAAGAGAGATACAAAGGCAAGTGGAAAATGGAAGCCTCAAACAGTGATGAGCCCTTCAACAATATTGAATAAGGGCTCAAAATAAGCCACTTTACAGTTTATGACATGCCTCAAAACAGTTTATACATAGGCCAAAAATACTACACAAGAAAATGGCATACAAGGGAGGTAATGAAGCAAGTGCAACAAGGAGGCCTCAAACAGTGAGAGACCCTTAAACAAACATGAAATAGAGCTCAAAAAAATTCTATTTCCAGTTAGGGTCGGAGCCCAAAACAGCAAGCAAGTATGGCTAATGTATTGAACAAAATAAAGCACAAAAAAGGAGAATAGGGACTCACCCTTGAAGACTAGTCTTTGACAGCCTTTTGGACCAAGATGCAGCACTCCTAGGCTCTGAAGAACAACCTCAAGCTGTTGGAATGGAGGATGGAAGGGTGAGGCTATGGGTTAGTGAAGAAATGGGTGTAGGACTTGAGAGGTTTGAAGCTTAAAAGTGTAGAGGGAGAGAGATATAATATGGGAGCTCAAGGGTAATTTCTCTAACCCTTATTACAGAGCTGGAAGGCTGGTTTTATAGGCAAAAGAGGAGGGAAAAAGGGGGGAAAAAATGGAGGGAAATGAAGCCAAGTTTCCCTCCAAAAGTTGGCCCCCCCGGATACAGAATCTGGGGGGAAAAGGAGGGTGTATCTGCATTGTACTTGATGCAAGGATTCTGGCCGGCCAGTTATCTAGGGTTTAGGTGGCCGGCCGGCTACCTCCCATGGCTGGTCGGCTAGGGGTCAAAAGGGTCAAGAAGCATTAGTGGCCGGCCACCCCAAAAAGAGAGCCTCTGCTGTGTGCACAACACAACCATGTGGTTAAAAACTGGAGACAATGAACCAGGAGAGAGAACAACCCAATTTTCAAAGGGGTTCAAAAGGTTCAAAAGCAATTACTGGCCAGCCACCAAATATTGGTGGCCTCCCAGATGTGTACATCACAAATATGGGGTTTAGGGTGCAAGAAAAAGGCCTAAAGGTGGTCAACATTGGCTTTGAAGTGAGGAAAAACGGGCGACGGAGGGCGATGGAGGAATAAAACTGGTTGCCTGAACAATTGTTGGCCTCCCACCCTTCTACGACCTTCTTACCAATGGAATAGAGGTCCCTGCCAAATACGAACCAAAACCGATGCAAAATGAAGGTTCGGGGGCCGAAACGCGCAGCCCGAGGCCCCGAAATCTGACTGTTAGGCACCGGGAGTGGTGTTTGACCATGAAGTCGGTTTCTCGAGCCACAGTGTCCCTCAAAAGGGAGCAAATAAGATGTATGCCAAAAATCGGAGCGAACGGAGGTGGTTAAGCGGTCCCGAATGAGGCACACGGCCAACGGCTCCGAAAAATCGGAAACCGGACTCCAAACGGGCAAAATGGCCTACGACCACGAAACATAGCCTACGGCCACTGAGAGATGATCTACGAGACCTCTCCCTCCCTTCGGGAAGAGAAAACAGAGAAAACAGAGCCTGGTTCGCAAACCGAGGCAAAACATGAAAGAGTCCGGAAGTCCGGAGGCAAGGCTCGCAGCTGAGACTCTGAAACTTCTGAACGAGCACAATATGCAACTTCACCAAGCGCTCAATCGATGACGTCTGAGTCTTAAGGTCGGTCAAAAATGGGGTGTCTACAGTGCCACCGACCAGAGCTTGTTCAAGGGGTGGTCGGCCTACCAGAAAAGGTGGTCGGCCGATCACTTTGCTAAAATAGGGACAGTTTGGTCTTTTTACATTTGGATTTTTAAATACACTTGGCCAAAACACTTTTGCTCACAACCACAAGTCCGAAATTAGACCCTCTTGCTTTCTAGACCATTTTCTCTCTCAGATCTGCGCTCTATACGCGTTTTCCAATGCCCTACACAAAGGTATTTCACGAAATCTGTCAGTTTTCTTCATTTTTGACCGATTAAAATTTAATTTCGGAGCTTCTTTCTCCACTTTCACCACTTGAGGTAAGTTTGTCTCGATTTTAAATACACTTGGCCAAAACACTTTTGCTCACAACCACAAGTCCGAAATTAGACCCTCTTGCTTTCTAGACCATTTTCTCTCTCAGATCTGCGCTCTATACGCGTTTTCCAATGCCCTACACAAAGTTATTTCGCGAAATCTGTCAGTTTTCTTCATTTTTGACCGATTAAAATTTAATTTCGGAGCTTCTTTCTCCACTTTCACCACTTGCGGTAAGTTTGTCTTGATATTTGGAATATTTTCTCGGGAGTTGACTTTTGTTGACTTTTTTATTTCCCGAGAGTTGACTTTTGTTGATTTTTTCTAATTTTGGCTAATTTTGCAGGTTTCTTGAAATGGCGGGTCATTTCCCTCATGGTGGAGGTCCTCCAGGCGCCGAGGGTGAGCCGGACATCATGTCATTGCCCCCGAGAGTTCGACCCTTTGATCCCGAGAGGTACGACCCTCTGGAGCACATCCTTCCCTCGAGCACTTTCTACCACTTTACTGATTTTGATCGACGAGCGCCCGCGGATCTACTACTACGGGAGCCGGAGTCTCACCTCTCTTACCAGGCACAAGAGGTACATACTTCATTTTTACATTCTCTGAAATGTAATCTGCATTTTTTTGCGCATTTCCTGTTTTCGCCATGTATGCTTATCCGCTCGTTCTGAACACATTTGCGCATCATACTTCTGCTTATTTTAGCACACATCTCACAACACAGAATTCTGTTAAGTTGGCACATAGCTTGTTCTGAACACTTAGTCCATAACATAGCATTCTGTTTGCATTTTGAACACATAGCTCAATCACTCGAACTTCTGAACACGCAGCTCATACTTTTATCGTGAACATGCAGCCCACAGTTTTTGAAAGTTGAACACGCAGCCCAAACTCTTGAGGTGAACACACAGCCCACGGTTTTTGAAAGTTGAACATACAGCCCTAACTTTTGAGGTGAACACACAGTCCACAGTTTTTGTAAGTCGAACACACAGCCCAAACTCTTGAGGTGAACACACAGCCCACAGTTTTTGAAAGTTGAACACACATCCCAAACTCTTGAGGTGAACACACAGCCCACGGTTTTTGAAAGTTGAACACACAACCCAAACTCTTGAGGTGAACACAGCCCACAGTTTTTGAAAGTCGAACACACAACCCAAACTCTTGAGGTGAACACACAGCCCACGGTTTTTGAAAGTTGAACACACTGCCTAAACTCTTGAGGTGAACACACAGCCCACAGTTTTCTGAAATCTGAATACGCAGCCTAAACTCTTGAGGTGAACACACAGCCCATGATTTTTGAAAGTTGAACACACAGCGCAAACTCTTGAGGTGAACATATAGCCCACAGTTTTTGTAAGTTGAACACACAGCCCACGGTTTTTGAAAGTTGAACACACAGCCTAAACTCTTGAGGTGAACACACAGCCCACAGTTTTTGAAAGTCGAACACACAACCCAAACTTTTGAGGTGAGCACACAGCCCACGGTTTTTGAAAGTTGAACACACAACCCAAACTCTTAAGGTGAACACACAGCCCACAGTTTTTGAAAGTCGAACACACAGCCCAAACTTTTGAGGTGAACACACAGCCCACGGTTTTTGAAAGTTGAACACACAGCCCAAACTCTTGAGGTGAACACATAGCCCACAGTTTTTATAAGTCGAACACACAGCCCAAACTCTTGAGGTGAACTCACAGCCCACGATTTTTGAAAGTTGAACACACAGCCCATGGTTTTTGAAAGTTGAACACACAGCCCAAACTCTTGAGGTGAACACACAACCCACAGTTTTTGAAAGTCGAATACACAGCCCAAACTTTTGAGGTGAACACACAGCCCAAACTCTTGAGGTGAACACACAGCCCACAGTTTTTAAAAGTTGAACACACAGCCCAAACTTTTGAGGTGAACACACAGCCCACGGTTTTTGAAAGTTGAACACACAGCCCAAACTCTTGTGGTGAACACACAACCCACATTTTTTGAAAGTTGAACACACAGCCCAAACTTTTGAGGTGAACACACAGGCCACGGTTTTTGAAAGTTGAGCACACAGCCTAAACTTTTGAGGTGAACACACAACCTACGGTTTTTGAAAGTTGAACACACAGCCCAAACTCTTGAGGTGAACACACAACCCACAGTTTTTGAAAGTCGAACACACAGCCCAAACTGTTGAGGTGAACACACAGCCCATGATTTTTGAAAGTTGAACACACAGCCCAAACTCTAAAGGTGAACATATAGCCCACAGTTTTTTGAAATCTGAACACGCAGCCCAAACTCTTGAGGTGAACACACAGCCCACAGTTTTTGAAAGTTGAACACAGAGCCCAAACTTTTGAGGTGAACACACAGCCCACGGTTTTTGAAAGTTGAACACACAGCCGAAACTCTTGAGATGAACACACAGCCCACAGTTTTCACTTGCACGCGGCTCATATACTTTATGTTGGACACGCAGCTCACACACTTCAATTCTGAACACACAGCTCATTCCTTATGTTTGCACGCAGCTGATACATTTTCACTGGTGAACATACAGCTCACTCATTGCATTTGCACGTAGCTCATATTGAACACGTAGTCCACAACATTGTATCTGATTTGATTTGCACACAGCTCGTACTTTCATTTTGAAACTGAATACATCTATTCATTCTGAATGCTGGTATCTTCCCATGTTACACGGGGCTATGGCTCGATCATTGCTAGGGAGTGGTACGTAGAGCTCCTAGAGGCCGTTCGTGATTTGGTTGATGAGGTAGGGTTCGAACCCTTCTGCGCGGGGATATCTCGCTACCCTGCGAGCAGGACGCTGATTGGGGCACTCGTGGAGAGATGGTGGGACACCACCAACTCTTTCCACTTTTCGGCTACCGAGGATATGACGATGACCGTGTTTGACTTTGCCCTGTTGACTGGTCTTGACGTGGTCGGCCGACCGGTTCCCTACGACGCAGACATGGGTGAGTGGGATGCGGCTTGGATTTATCTGTTAGGAGCCCGTCCGCCGATTGACAGATCATTGGGCAGAGTCAGGTACACTTGGTTTTCCACACATTATAGAGAGACTGTGCCCGAGACTCTCGAGGAGATAGAGCAGTACGCTTGAGGGTTTTTGATGTTCCTCCTCGGGACCGCTTTGTTCTCCGATAGGGGGAACACCGTTGGCCTGTATCTGCTGAGTGCTCTGGTAGACCTATCACAGGTCAGCCAGTATGATTGGGGTGGCGCCGGCCTTGCTACCCTCTACTGCTATATGAGCGCGACCTCCCGTGGGCGGGGGGGGGGAGGGGGAACATAGTTGGCGGCTACTGGAGAGCCTGGGAGGTACTTTCTGCCCTCTTGATTTACACTTCTGCTTTTCATTACCTGTACACTACACACGACACACTTTACATTTTGTATTCTACATTCTGCACTCAGCATTCTGTATTTTTGTATATTCTGTATTTTGATGGCTATTGCCCTGTTTTCCACAGCTATGGGTTTTCGCATACTTTCCGACGCTAGCCCCGGAGCTCGAGGTGGAGGTGCCTTTTGTGATTCCTTACTCGCTCGTATTTGAGGGCCAGTACCGGCCGAGGGCTCGGGAGTCTCTGCCCTACCTGCGACAGTTTTTTGATACAGTGCGGACGACCGAGGTAATTCAGAACTCTCAGTTCTCCATGTTTTCATCTTTGATTCAGCTTGCACATTTGCGATTTCTAATTGGCTCATGCACTTGATTATTCGCAGATCACTTGGCAGCCCTGGGCGTCCTTGGGTGGAGATACTCGATTTCAGTTTCCTGGGAGATGGGCCACTTCTCGGTACAGGATCCTATTTGAGGGGCCAATTTGTAGGGCCTGGTTTCTGGGAGACCGTTTTCTGTGTCAGACGATGGGCTATCCCGAGCAGACTATCCCTGCAGCACCTCCGGACAATATGCGGTCCACTGAGGGACTCACTCCCCAGGAGGTTGATTTGGTTATACTGGGCACTGATGCAGCTCTACATTTGGAGGAGGGGGAGTACGCGACCTACCGTCATACATACTTGATGCCCCCATTGACAGGTGTCCGCACTCCCACTCGGAGGGCTACTGGCATGCCATCGTCGAGTCGAGCCCGGGTTGCAAATATCCCTTCGACTAGTAGGGCTAGCACATCGAGGGGTGGGGCTGGACTGGTTCCCCCGATTCTCCCGACTTATCAGCACGTCGGGTGGCCAGGTCTTCCGACTGAGTTGACTGGATAGCGATACGGGTCATCTTACCCGATTCCGATAGAGCCTCTTATGCCCGATCACCAATTTGTCAGTGATCCTAACTCATCACCGGTATGTTCCACTGCTTTTTATTTACCACTCAGATACTTAGGCATTCATTTATTCATTGATGACTTGAGCTTGTGTCTGCAGCCTCCTAGGGAGTATACTGAGGGGTTGCTTGGGTTGGTAGCCTCACTCGAAGGCATGGTCCTGCGGAGAGAGACGCAGTTGTTTATCGCCGGTGTTTCGGTACTTTTCAGTTTTCCTGCATTTATCATACTTTTGATGACATGTTGTATTTAACCATTTCACTGCGTTGATTGATTGTATGTGTAGGGCACATCTGACACACACCATATTCATACATTGTATCTGCATATACCCATTCCATGTAGCTTTCTTGTCTCTGCATCTAATATATATATTGGCTAATGTATTCAAATTGCACTCTCCCTTTTCAGATGCCGTCGCTACTGGCTGAGGCACAGGTTGGGCCATCTAGGCCTTCTCGGGGAGCTGGGAGAGGGGGTTTGACCCGTAGCCGAGGCGGACGCAGAGCGTTTGTCATAGAGGAGGAGTCCAGCGAGGAGGAGGAGTCTGGACATCCACAGTCAGAGACATCCGCTGACAGAGAGGGTGACTCTGGTTCCAGTTTTGATAGTGGAGATGATGCCGAGGAGGATTTCGAGGGCGGTGGCTCCGATTCAGATGATGATGATGGTGTATAGGTTGTTCCGTAGAAGAGGACGAAGAGGGCCTCTTATTCCTGCGCTTGATAGCACTGATGTAGCTGTTCCTGCTTTATTTGCCTTTTTTACTAGTAATTGTAGCACATTGTACATTATTAGGCAGTTTTATTTTCCGTAAAACTTGTACCCTTGTTGTAAAGTGTTGTAACAAAGAAAACATGATGGAATGAAACAGCTTTTTTGAAAAAAGTGTTGTATTTTATGTTCTTAGCATCGCATCACATCATTTTGCACAACAATGAGATTGAATGAAAATTGAGCAATGTGTATCACCAAGTCAGGTAGTGAACCGACGCAACAAACCAAACAACTTAACTCGCTAAGAAACAACAACACCTTAGCAAGTTTACGACTCGATAAGCAAATCCCGACGAATGTTGATAAATAAAGAGTAATAACTCGACGGACAAAACTCGACAACTCGATAAAACTTAACAACTTGATAAACAAAACAACTCGATAAACAAAACTACAACTCAATAAGTAAAACAACAACTCGATAAGCAAGACTTAACAACAACTCGATAAACAAATGCAATTCGGACAAGGCGAGCGATGGAATACATCCGAAATAGAGGAAAACACGGACCTTCGATATTCCTAACACATGGAAATGCTAGGAACTCCATTCTAGAGATTAGGAAAAGGCCGAAGACCAACTTTCCTCCATGGCCGACCACCAGAGGAGGCTGGCCGACCAGCTATTTTCCTTGGAGACCAAAGGGGTGGTCGGCCTACCAGAAAAAGTGGTCGGCTGATCACCTGGTTTGGCGACCACCAGATTTTTGACAAGTGTCCCCAAACAGTGCCTTATCCTTTATAAAAGTTCCAGTTTCGTGGTTCTTTCATTTCATCTCAGTTTTGCATCAAAATGGAGCCATTTCTTATCGAAAATCTCGCAGCCTGGATTGCTACTTTAGACGGCTCAGAAAAGTTGAACTTTCGGGGCTTCGGCTTGAATGCACTATTCATGTTGAGCCGCACTCCTCTGTATCTTCCCTTTATCCATGCTGCGGCGAGGTTTTGGAATCCGGTAACACATGTCTTTAGTTTCGGCGGGCAAGAGGTGTGTCCTACCTTTGAAGATTTCCAAGCTTTGATGGAATCCGAGCGCAACGAAGAGATCTTGCCCCAACTCCGCTTCGGCCATGCTCAAGCCTTAGGATGAATGTGTGGGCTTACTATGCATGACGCTCGGTCTTTGATCTGCAACAGGGAACTGGATATCCTCAGCTTGATTCATCGCTTTTCTGATGCCGGTGACCACGGTGACCATCATTGGCAAGGTTTTCGGTGACACGCCCTTTGTTTGTGCATGCTATCTCACTTTTTGCTTGCCCCGGGCTTCGGTAGGTCTAGCATTCGTCTGATTGAGGTTACCCAAGGTTTGAAGGAGGGTAAAAGCTGCATTGCCATGATATTGGCCGAGACGCTGATGGGCTTGGATGCTTTCCATTGCTAGGAAACAACCAGATTTGCGGGGAGTCCACTACTGCTGCAGGTAATGTTTCCCACCCTATCTCACATATATATTGCTTACATCACTCAGCCCTCAGGCTCGGTTTTTCTCACAAAACCCTTTTCTCACTTTTCTCTCAACGTACACCTCTCTATTCTTTAATCTCTCATTTTTCATCCCTCTCTAGGTGTGGTTGATGGACAAGTTGCAGGTTGTGGACTCTTGCCTAGCATACTCAGCTCGCGGCTACTTCTTCCGACGACGCCTAGTCGATGCCCTTGATGAGGGGTGGTGGTTTGACTAGATGTGTAATTTGTCCGCAGACCGCATTGCTTGGCGTTGTCCTTGGCTCAATCTACCGACAATAAGCTACAGCATGTCCCGGCAGACTGGGATTCTGTTGATTGGTCTGACACACTGCGTGTTTTACTTTCCTTTCCGGTTCCAGCGCCAGTTCGGCCATGATCAAACTTGCCCGCCAGAGGGGATAGAGTACCCTGCTGCATTCTCGGTCCAAGGTGCACAGCTTGCTCGGTATGCCACAGCATGGAAGACGAGAGAACTCTTGGCCCCTGCTCCCACTTTCAGTTGCACTTTGTCTGATGAGTGCATAGATTGGCTCAATGAAGAGGCACAGATTGGGCCCACTTTGGCATCAGAAGCTTTGACCAGCTCTGGGAGGGGGCGCAGGAACACTTGACTTAGTTATGCCCCGGATTTATTGCTTTACTAGTACTTTCAAGTTTTCTTTATGAATGTAACCAAAAATAACTTCAATTTGTATGTCAGAACAGGAGGACTCTGTATTGAAATCAATAAAATTGAAGGTTATGGGTACTGAAATTTTTTCGCTTTGGTCCAAAAATGGTCTAAGTTGTAAAAAGATTAATTTGAACAAAATCAACTTTTATTAAAACTTTTCAAAACCATTTTCGACATGGATCAGAACTGGATACGCCTGAGATTTGTCACTGAGATGCACAACCTCGGATTCCAGCAATTGGAAAGTTGCCCCTAGTCTAAGTAGCACTGCACCGGAGATCACAACCGAACTCTTGAATGCTGAATAGACAAAGATGACAGAGATGATCAAATGGACAAAGTTTATCGGGGAAAAGTTTATGGCTGAACTTCAGGATGAAGTTGCCTACGTATCCCAAAGATGGGAATCAAGCCTTACGTAGTTTAAGCTCGGGTTCACTCGAGTATTTTCACTCTCCTTTTACGCTCTAACTTTTGCCAAGGCCGCCCTTTGCGGGTTTTCAACCTTGCGAGCTCAGTTTTTATAATTTCGAATTTTCTGTGCTCTAACTTTTGCCTAGGTCGCCCTTTCGGGTTTTCGGTCTAGCGAACCTCTCAGGGGTAATATTTCTTCAACTTGTCCATGTTGATCGGCTGTGAGAACTCTAGGCCATCTAGGTCCATCAGAACGACAGCTCCACCCGACCAAATAGACTTAATGATGTAGGGACCAGTCCAATTGGGTCTGAACTTGCCCCTAGGGTCATGGATGGGAGCTCGGTTGTCTTGGAGCACCAAATCTCCTTCTTTCAAATCTCGGGACTTAACCTTCTTGTTGAAAGCCCTGGCAATTCTACGCTGATAACCTTGAATATGGTACTGTGCTTTCAGTCTTCTTTCATCAAAGAGCATGAGTTCTTCAAATCTGCTCTGCTGCCAATCTGCCTCGGCTATTTAACACTCGGCCAATACTCGTAATGACGGAACCTCAATTTTGATAGGTAGAATGGCCTCCATCCCATAAACCAATGAATATGGAGTCGCTCCAGTAGATGTTCTAATTGAAGTCCGGTAGCCCTACAGAGCAAATGACAGCTTTTCTGGCCAGTCCCGGTAGGTTTCCACCATCTTCTGTAAGATGTGATTGATGTTCTTGTTGGCGGCCTCAACTGCTCCATTGGTCTGAGGCCGGTATGTGGACGACTTATGAAAAGCCACGTTGTATTTTTCCAACAAGTCAATCACTTCCTTCTTGAAGTGGGAACCGTTATCTGAAACAATCTCGTTTGGGTCCCCGTAGCGACAGATGATGTTATTCCGAATGAATTTTGCAATGTGCGAAGCCTTCAACAACGCATAAGATTGGGCCTCGACCTACTTCGTGAAATAATTTATCGCGACCAGAATGAACTCATGCCCATTAGACCCCTTCGGAGTGACGGCCCCGATCACATTGATTCCCCAAACTGAAAATGGCCATGGTGAAGTCATATTGTATAGCTTCGACGGCGGAATGTTCATGTGGTTTGCATGGATCTGACATTTATGGCATCGCCGAACAAAGCCGATATAATCCTCCTCCATGGTGGACCAGTAGTAACCCTGTCTGAGGATCTTTCGTGCTAGCATCACCCCGTTCATGTGCGCTCTGCATTCTCCTCCATGGATGGGCTCCATTAAGCGCTTCGATTCTTCGGTGTCAACATACAGCTTATGCATTCCCAGATGACCTCTCTTGTACAATTTACCCTCGCATATGATGAACTGAACGACTATTCTTCTGATTGCCCTTTTATCCTTGGCATTTTCCCCTAGTGGATACGCCTTTTTTTTTCAAAAAGTTCCAGACATCGTAGTACCAGGGGTTCTCATCTTGAACCTCATCTATGGCAGCAATCGACTTGTAGGCTTGCGCAAATTTCTGGTCAGGATGAACTCATGCCCATTAGACCCCTTCGGAGTGACGGCCCCGATCACATCGATTCCCCAAACTAAAAATGGCCATGGCGAAGTCATATTGTATAGCTTCGACGGCGGAATGTTCATGTGGTTTGCATGGATCTGACATTTATGGCATCGCCGAACAAAGCCGATATAATCCTCCTCCATGGTGGACCAGTAGTAACCCTGTCTGAGGATCTTTCGTGCTAGCATCACCCCGTTCATGTGCGCTCTGTATTCTCCTCCATGGATGGCCTCCATTAAGCGCTTCGATTCTTCGGTGTCAACATACAGCTTATGCATTCCCAGATGACCTCTCTTGTACAATTTACCCCCGCATATGATGAACTGAACGACTATTCTTCTGATTGCCCTTTTATCCTTGGCATTTTCCCCTAGTGGATACGCTTTTTTTTTTTCAAAAAGTTCCAGACATCGTAGTACCAGGGGTTCTCATCTTGAACCTCATCTATGGCAGCAATCGACTTGTAGACTGGCGCAAATTTCTGGTCAATGATAATCGGACGCATCCGGACTCCGAAAGGGATGTCTATCATGGAAGATAGAGTTGCTAGTGAATTTGCGAACCTGTTATTCTCTTTTAACAGATGAGCAAAGTTTAGTTTCTCAAACCGAGGAATTAACAAGTCCAAGGTCTGGTGATACATTATCATCTTTTCTTCTTTGACTTTCCAATCTCCTTTCCCTTGAGATACAACAAGATTCGAGTCCCCGATGACGTCCAACCGTTTTGCCTATAGTTCCAAGGCTGCTTCTAAACCAGCAATGCATGCTTCGTATTCTGCTTCATTGGTCGAGACTTTGAACCGGAGTTTGAAGGCTAGAGGGATACGGGAATTGTCGGCTGCTATTAGCAACACTCCTATCCCATACCCGTATTGGTTTGACGCTCTGTCAAAGTACATCGTCTAAGTTTCATCTTCGATATGCAAAATGGCCTCATCTGGGAATAAGTACTCAACTGCTTCACCTCTTTTCACTGGATGATCGAACACAAACAAAAAGATGAAAGGAGCAAATTGATCTTTCAAAAATCTGTTACGTATTTCAGGTCGAATTCGGAAAGCAAAAGCAACCAACGAGCTAGCCTACCCGTAAGTGCCGGTTTCTCGAAGAGATATTTGATGGGATCTAATCTTGAAACCAACATTACAGAGTGAGCTAACAGGTAGTGCCGCAGCTTCCTGGTAGCCCATACCAAGGCTACGCAAGCCTTTTCTAACGGTGTGCTGCGGGTTTCATACTCCAGCATCTTCTTGCTTAGATAGTAGATAGCCCTCTCCACCTTGTCCTCAGACTCTTGTGCGAGCATGCAGCCCATTGTAGTCTCAGTTACTGAAAGATACAAAATCAATGGTTTTCCCGACTCGGGCGGTGACAACACAGGTGGATTCTGTAAGTATTCTTTGATCTGTTCAAAAGCAGCTTGGCATTGGCTGTCCCATTGGAACTTCTTTCCTTTCTTCAGGAGACCAAAAAGTGGTTTACAAGTCAAGGTTAATTTTGAGATAAACTGTCTTATGAATTGCACTTTACCCAAATAGCCTCACACGTCCTTTTCAGTCCTTTGTGGTGGCATTTCTAAGATGGCCTTGATTTTAGAAGGGTCGACTTCGATACCTCTCTGTGTAATCAGAAACCCCAGCATTTTTCCTGCTGCCGAATGTACATTTCTGAGGATTCAGCCGCAACCGGAATTCCCTGATCCTTTGGAAGAACTTCTGTAAGGCGGTGTAGTGGCCCTCTCTTTCTTTGGACTTAACAATCATGTCGTCCACGTACACCTCAACCTCTTTGTGGATCGTGTCGTGCAATATTGTGGTCGCGGCACGTTGATATGTAGCTCCAGCGTTCTTCAACCCAAATGACATCACCCTATAGCAGTAAGTCCCCCATGGGGTGGTGAAAGCAGTCTTCTCCCGGTCTTCAGGTGCCATTACTATCTGATTATAGCCCGAGAATCCATCCATGAACGAAAGCAAAGCATGCCCCGCTGTGAAGTCCACTAGCTCATCAATAAATTGTAAGGGAAAGTCGTCATTCGGACTGGCTCTGTTCAAATCTCTAAAATCCACGCATACTCGGATCCTGCCATCTTTCTTCGGCACCAAAACAACGTTGGCCAACCAAGTTGGGTATTTGGATACCAGCAGGAACCCTGCGTCAATTTGCTTGGTGACCTCTTCTCTAATCTTGAGGGCCCAGTCCGGACGGATCCTTCTAAGTTTCTGTTTAATGGGTCGGGCCTTTGGGTCAAGAGGGATCTGGTGCTGTACAATCTCAGGATCGATTCCAGGCATGTCTTCATAGGACCACGCGAAAACATCTTTGAAATCTTTTAATAAAGTGACTAAGTGCTCGCACTCTTCCGAAGACAACGTGGACCCGATCTGGACCAACCGCGGGTCCTCCTCAGTACCAACATTAATAGTAGTGATTTCATCAACTAAAGGCTTAACAAATCTTTCCTGCTCTTGATCAATTAAGCGTTGCAAAATCGGAGGAATTTCTTCCTCGTCGTTTTCATCAAAATTTTGAAAGTTTTGATTAATACAATAAATCAAGGGCACAGAAAAGTACTCAGAAACCACATCCATTCCATTCTCATTAAGCATTTCCAAATTGTCCGATTCTTCTGTTACAACAGCCTCAAAAGAGAAAGAAAAAGACGACCTAGACAGGACTGTGGCATCCGAGTTATCACCCCCAGGAGTACCGGACTCAGACTCAGATGAGCTGGAACCTGATTCCGACTCTACAGACTCAGTGGAATCAGATTCCGGCTCACTACCTGACCCGGTGCTGCTTGACAAAAATCCCTCATCGTACTGCCAGGTGAGAGAGGGTGCGGTGGATGCATCCAAAATACTTGCAGGTAGGCTCGCAGTCGTTTCATTCCTAATCATGGACACCGAGAAGTTATCTCCCAAGCACTTCTGTACGATCGGAGGATTTGAAAGTAGACAAGCCAATGCTACCCCCATTTCAATTCCAGCGCTCTCGGAATCCACATTTTTACACTGCTTAACCTCAGCTGAAAAAGACGACCTAGACAGGACTGTGGCATCTGGGTTGTCACCCCCAAGAATACCGAACTCAGACTCAGACGAGCTGGAACCTGATTCCGACTCTACAGACTCAGTGGAATCAGATTCCGACTCACTACCTGACCCGGTGCTGCTTGACAAAAATCCCTCCTCGTACTGCCAGGTGAGAGAGGGTGCGGTGGATGCATCCAAAATACTTGCAGGTAGGCTCGCAGCAGTTTCATTCCCAATCATGGACACCGAGAAGTTATCCCCCAAGCACTTCTGTATGATCGGAGGATCTGAAAGTAGACAAGCCAGTGCTACCCCCATTTCAATTTCAGTGCTCTCGGAATCCACATTTTTACACTGCTCAACCTCAGTTGATGGGTCTGTCTGCTCCTCGGTAACATCATCCCCGGATAATTGTAGGTCGAAGAAGATCTCAAAACCTGGCACGCGCTTCCTCTCTGTATTCAACCATGGCTCTGGGAAGCCGCAGAATGGAAAATCCTCCCCCTCCCGGATGAAGCGTCCGTTTAGGGTACCCTGAATGGGTTAGTGCATTAACTCATATGGCTTCCCCGCCTTCTTCGCTCTGGCCCTCCCAGCCATCTCCTTACCTTTCCTTACACAATCCTCTTTGGTGGGCAGATAACCCAAGCCAAAGGTATGTGGGTTGTGCGGCACTCCAGCCGATACTGCAATGCCCTTCCGGCCACTCTTCCCTAATCCCATCCCGGGGATGTGTTGAAGCTTGTTCATGAGGTATATTGATTGTGCCTAGCATACACCCCCTCATCAACAACCAAGATGTTCTGCACGACTCGAGCCTCAGCCAGAGTGAACCCCGATAAGAACACATCCTCTGTGCTGTGCTCGATTTTTAAGACTGGTGTAGACACCTCCGGCGGTGGATGGATTGATGAATTTCCAAAAACTATAGCTACTCCCTTCCCGTGAGGGTATTTCGACATCTGGTGCAAGGTGGAAGAAACTGCCTTTACCTGGTGCAACCACGGTCGCCCCAAAAGTAGGTTAAAGGTTGCGGGAACGTCCAAGACATGGAAATCGATCTCGTGTTGTCCTGGACCAACCTGGGTCTGAATTTTGACAGTCCTCATCACCTCCCTGCTTGTGTTATCATATACCCGAATCACCTGGGCAGTTGGCACGAAGTCCGCGGGCTTCAACCCAATTGTATATGCCGTCCTCGATGGGCACACATTAATAGCGGATCCCGTGTCGACAGGAACCACCGGTATCCACTTGCCTCTACATTCCACAGAGATGTAGAGAGGTTTGTTGTGATTTGCGCCCTTTGGCGGTAGTTCTTTGTTAAAAAGGTCAACGTCGGGGAACCTTCTCCCTGAAAAACCAATCCAACTAGCTGCTTTGGCGTGGTGTCTATCGAGAGTTTGGCCTTGTCCATGGCTGAAAGGACGGCCTGTTTATATACTCGAGAAGCCATAAGCAGTCCCCAGATGGAGATATTTGCTTGTATATTTTTCAACTGTTTCAACACAGCCTCTTCTTCGAGTTGCTTCTCTTTCTGTTTTTCTGCCTCCTTGTCCTTCCTAGACGTCTCTGGCTGATCTAGGTGTGGGGGCTTGAAATACCGCCCACTTTTAGTCATATGGTTAACTTCACCAATGTACCAAGTATCATTCGGTTGATTGTTTCCCCAGTCCTTATCCGTATGGGCAAGACATAAATCATCGTCCTCCCATCACATTCCATCGGCAGCCAACAGACACCTGTTCGGCTCCGTTACCACTGTCCTTATACTCACGGTACCTTCTATCCATGTGTTCGCAGCACCCTCTGTTCTTGTGCACACAGCACTCTCAGTCCCCATAGGGGCCTTGGCTTTTCTAGCTCTTTCAGAGTCTTCAATTCCTTCTCGTTCTAGCTGCGTCAATACAATCTGTTGTTCAACATCTCTTATATTCAAAATGCCCAGATCCCGAGCGAAATTCTTGGCACTGGCGCTCTCCGGCGATGTATTCTGATTCCCGACCCTTCCGGCCATAACTGATATCCTTGCCCCTGACGGGCCCTTTTCCAGCTGAGATTCTTCAACAATATCTGGTTGGTCGTCAAGCCACCCTGTAACCTCTGCTGACTCCTCAAAATCAAACCAATTGACTGTCATGTCACCTGGATCTTGTTCGTTGAAAATCTGAAGGTTAGTAAAGTCCCCTTCTAGAGTTACTAAGTCATCCTGCCTCTGATCAAGTCCATCCCCCCGGAGTACACAAATTTCTGCCCTCACTAGCAATTCTACATCTGGCCTAGGCTGACTTATTGACGCAATGTAGCCACTCAGATCGTATCCCTCCTCAACAAAGCTTCCCAGTTCCTCAGTCCCCGAATCCACTGTACCACTTTCCTCTGAAATCATCCCTATTCTGTCTTCGACAGTCACTACCATTGGTTCAGGTTGGGTTCGGGAGATGTCCAACATGCACAAGTCAGTGCTGTCGGGAATGAACACCTCCGGCTTAGGTAGGTGAGAAGGAGTGATATAGATGCTAGGATCGTAAGACATGACCCTAGTGTGGATAAAGTTGATACGTTTGGGAGGTGGGGCTTGGTTGTGTGGTGGGAGAGGGTTGGTTGACGTTGGGTTTTTCTGGAGGCACAATCAACCTGTTATCAACGAGATCCTGAATCTCATGACGCAATCTAAAACATTGGTCGGTGTCGTGACCATGTTGTTGATGATATGCGTAGTACTTGGTTGGGTTATGGGAGAAATGAAGTGGATTTGGCAACAGCCTCGGCTCCAGGGGCTTCAAGTGCCCTTTCCTGATTAGTACCCCCAGAGCTTTGGACAGGGGCATATATAATGGGGTGAAGGTTCTTTGGCCTCGAGGTTAGTATTTGGTTGTTTATATGTTACTTCCGGATGCACCGGAGAATGGTGTAGCTGCCGGGGTTCTTGGAGGGGTGGTAGTGACCATGCTTACTTCCGAAGCTCTAGCAGTTACAGCTCCACTTATGCCTGCATTGTTGTTTCGGTTGAAAGTTCTCTTGGGTTGCTCTTTGTCTTGGTCAATCAGACCCTGTTTCATAGCATCTTCAATTTGTACCTCCATCTCATGTAAATCTAAAAAGGCGGGGAAGGGGAGTACGATCATGTTTTGCATGAGCTTAGGCTGGAGATTGCGCACAATCATCCGTATTTGATCTTTGTCAGTTGGCCTAAGGGTCATCATCGAGGCCTTGGCCCTCCAGCGGGTTACGAATTCAGAGAAACTCTCCTTAGGCTCTTGCCTAGTTGTCTCGAGATCACGAGTTGTAATCTCAATTTGCGTGTTATAGGAGTGCTGTGCAATGAAAGCCTCGTCTATCTCATCCCAGTTCCGCTTGACGTCATTTTCTAATTTTGCGTACCAGATAGTCGCCACACCCGACAGGGTTCGGCCAAACAATGAAAGCTTCTGTAGTCTAGTGAGGCCCATCGGCCTTAGTATGTCCGAAAACAAACGTAGATGCACCATGGGATCCCCGGACCCTTCAAAGCGATCGATTTGTGGCATCTTGAATCGATCTGGCAGCGTCACAGCCGCGTCAGTATACCCGTTCTCAATGTCTAGGATGGACTTTACCCCTTGGGATTTCTTGAACAACTTTTCAAGCTTGCTCAACTTCAACGCTGTAGGGTCCACCTCGAACTCAAAGGGAGAGTCCGGTTGATTGATAGGCGTAGGTGCCTTGGATAGTTGAAGTAGAATCGGGGCCGGAGCCGGCCCTGTCGGAATGTCCGTCTCTCCCCGGGTGTCGAAACTCCTGGTGGGAAAGGAACTTGGTGTGAAGCAGATGCTCTGGTTTGCTGCTGTAGCCGGGTAATTAGCTCTACCTGTTGGGCCATGACAATGGCCTGCTGTTTGGGAAATTCAGCTTGACGAACAGTGTCCACTTGGCTTTTATGTTCTCCTGGAGCTGACGCACCATGTCTTCCATCCCTGACATACTGCCCTGATTTATCTGAACTGCAGGTGTATCTGCTTCTATAGTAGACTCGGAAATCCCAACCTGGCTGTTCAAAGACCACTGATCTGGCAATCTCGATACCGATACATTGTGCCTCACTGACCTTCGTCTAGCAACTGGGGGTAAAGAGTAGAACACTAGTTGTCCGTCTACCAGATCCTCAGATCGATGGAGTCGACGACCTCTAGTCCAGAGTGCTTGGGGAATATCTGCTTGGTCGGAAGCAATTGTGCTAAACTACCTAGAAAAAAAATAAATAAAGCGTAATAAGGAAATAAACAACCAGACAAATGGACAGCATAACAGCGTAAATAAACACATAACACACAGTTGGGCATTAAAACACACAGTTGATAAGCTGAATAGACTGTTCTCAAACACTGATCATTGTTCCCAAATCACTGCCTCCAAAACTGAATCTGATACATGATTGAATTTGATACCCGTAGATAACTGATTCCCAAAATACTGAACTGGTACCCGTAGGCCTAATACCCAAAATTGTAAACTGATAGATGCATTCCTGTAGAGACACACTCTAAAAGCACATAACAAACAAGTGAGAGCCAAAACACCCCTATGTTAGGGTAAGGTTTCCCTGTCCTATTTTGTCAGGAGCTAGGGTTTCACTACGCACGCAGCGGTTTCAAACAACCTATAATCGGGTAAGCAACCTGTCCTAGTTTGGGATGGTCACTGTGGATTCCGAATATGCACTAGGTCGAATGGTCAAAAAGGGTGCCCCGGTAAAGACCGGGGTTTGTGTTCCCATCGTGGCAGAGCCCGTAACTGATCAGCCTTATGGCACGCTTCTCGAAGCGAGCCTCCGACAAACCGTTCAGGAATAGCAGATGGCAAACACGATGTCCTAGGCGCACCAATGCAAATGCAATGCAAAGAAACACATAAGTGTAATCAAAACAAGATATCATGAGTTCGAGTCAAGTTCTCTAACTCCCCAACAGAATCGCCAGAAACTGTAGACGTCCCCGAACGTCCCGGGTGGGAATCCCGTTTTGTTCATTGGGGCTCACTACAGTTCAGGACTCAATGTCACGATCCTGTATCTAATATCGTGGAGTGCAATGCAAGACCAATGAATCATCAAAGAGTCCAAATCTGGCAAATCGTTTTGAAAAACTGATTTTTAGAAAGAAGTGCCAAACATGGACTGCTTTGCCAGATACAGAGTCGCCACCTAATTTTATTTTGGGGGAATTTAGGAAACCCTGACTCGTGCCTAAGGCCACGTGTCCGTCATCACCAAAGTTGCCTCGTCTCGGGAGCTTGGGTACGATTGGGGAAGGTCATGCAATGAGCACCCCCGCTCGCCTGATCAAAGATCAGACACTACTAAACATGATATCTTGTTTTGAAAACATTATGTGCTCTTATTCTGGTTTATTAGCCTAGAATTACTATGTGATGCGCACAACATACAAGTATAGACTGGATTGCCTAAGTTAGAACAAAGCATCGTACATCCATTTGTTTTGAAAATGGATTGAAGTTTGCTACTCGCAAGTAGGGTAAAACATGGGTTTCGACGAATTATTCCAACTCAGGCAACCCAACCTTCACCCACAGGCATTCAGGCAGGTATGTCACATAAGCACATAGCCTCATGGTAAGCATGCTATCATAGCAGTCACTCACACACATGCAAGGATGCTAAAGCATAAACACTTACCGAGTACTCCGAGCCAAAGAAAGAAGCTAATTAGAAATCATGCATGAATCCTAACTATGCTAAGAATGCCTAATGCAACACATGCAAAAATACAACTAAA
>NW_021025513.1:791374-861398 GCF_004153795.1 Camellia sinensis
GACATTAACTAATTAACAAACTAGCTAAGTAAGCATGTAAACTACATGAATGTGACTGCCTCGGCTCTGTTTTGGATGATAATGGATGCATGCATGCTCGAGTCGCCTCGTCTGGAAATCCATCGCGATGCTTCATCTCGCCTTTGTGTGCAATTTATTTCAGAAACTTGTGCGAAGCTCCAAGAGGCTGAAACTCCACTCTGGGAAGTTGTGGGAGGGCTGCCGACCAACTAATGGCATGGGAGACCACCTGCCAACCACCCTTTGTGGTGGAGACCAAAAAAGTTGTTCGGCTGACCACTTTCTGCCCCTGGATTCTGGTTCTCTACAACACAATGCAATAGGGAGGTATGGCAAGGTATTTTCAACAAATGTGTGCTCGACCACTCTCCCCGTCATAGCATAGGCTCTAGGGAGTGTAACCCTCGATCCTTGGACCACCAATCACGCATCTCGATGCATGATGGCCGAGGAGTCGGATTGCACAACTTAATGTGACATGAATGCACAAATAATCATCTAAAGCCAACAACTCTATCATGGATAGTCAAGAGTGTCGGCGACCGGGAATCGAGGCACGTTTCATCACTTGGAGTATGAAACGCTCCTCGTTTCCCGTGTTTGGGCTAACTCCTATCCCAAACATGATGAAACAAGAATGGCATGCTCAATGCAACTTCTAGCATGCAATCCTAATGTAATGCAACTAAATGATACAAAGATGCAAGGAATGACATGCAAGCATGCAAATGGCATGCATAATGCTATGAACTACACATGATATACTCAATGCACATGGACTAAACAATGGCATACACAATGCACATGTGAAGACTAACAAACACAATGAGATGAACAAGGCATGCTCAATGCAATGATCAACTCATGCGACAACATGGACTGTGTGGCATACAAAATGCAAGATGGACTTAAACCAAAGTGAATGGGCCTCAGTCACACCCAAATCAGTGGCCAAACATGATGAAATCAAAGCAACAAGACACACATAAGCATGCACAATGCAAAGGCTCGAACCTAAGGCATCAAATGCCACTCTACCAAAGCATGGCAAGGGATGAAATATAGCATACAATCATACATTTTCTAGCTCTGAATGATATGCAAGATGGTCCCAAATCATGCAAATATGTCACACAATGCATGCTAGATGGCTCGAATACCGAAACTAGTGAAGTGCGTTACACTGGAGGTATAGAAAGCAATGCATAAATGGAAAAACTAGCCCCAAATAGACCCTAGGTAGGTCCAAGACAGTGGAAAAATGACCTAAGATGATGACTCAAAAAGCATAGAAATGAAGCTCATTCTAAGGCTAAAAAATAAGGCATACAAGCACAACTCTCAAACATATTGAAGGAGTGATGAACATGAGAATATGGCAACCTTATATGCTCTGAGATATCATGCTTGATGATGCCAAAACATGTCAAGGGTCCAAACAACGCATGCTAGTGGACCCGATATGCAAAGTTAGTGATGTTAAATTGAACTATGGCCATATACAACAATGCATGCACGACCCAAAACACGTCAAACAGAGCTAAGGTAGCCCAAAATATGAATAAAATTAGTTTGGATCATGACCAAAATATGCTAGGAAAGAGGGCCAAGACATCATCCAATACAAGCTAGTGAACCATAATTTACACTACAACCATATGAAGCACATGAGAGGCCACCAAACCAGTCAAAAACAGAATCATGGCATGTCAAATGAAGCCCCAAAACCCACTGAAACTTGACCAATGCATGCAAAAATGACATGCCCCTTTGATAGGCTATAAAGAGAGTTGTTCTACACATGCAAGATGGACACCCAAAATGGAAAAAAGGGCTCTGGAAAGAGCCTATGCAGGTCCTAAAACCCACCAAAAATGGCCTGAAACATGACTTGGAAGCATACAAATAAGGGCTCCTTTATTAGGCCGAATATGCTAGTACACAAGACAAGGGGTGAGAGGGTCACCCCTATTTGATTTTGGTGCTCAAAACAGCATAATAACCACTGAAATAAAGCATGGCCAACAAAAGGGGTGAGAGGGTCACCACTTTTGATTTTGGTCAAAAGGGCCAACAAAGCTCAACACAAAGACCCCAATGCATGGCTTAAAACAAGATGAAATGAAGCATGCAAGGGGGTAGATGACCCCAAACTGAAAAATGGTCTTAAACAAACATGTTAAGGACTTCAAAACAAGATTTTTTTTTCAGTTTATGACAAAACCCAAATATGCTTGCAAGTATGGCTAAGAGATGAAGCAAAATAAGGACCAAAAGAGGGAAAGAAGTGTTACCCTTGAAGCTCAGCAACTCCAGCAGCTTTGAGGCCAAAAAATCAGACCTTAGGACCTCTCAAGACCTTCCAAGAAGCTTAGGTTGGTGTTGGGGGTGTTGGGCTAAGAGGTGTAGTGTAAATGTGCAAGAACCATGGACTTTTGAGACCAAAATAGAGAGATATATAGAGGGAGGTGTATATGCCCTAGACAAATTTTTCTGAACCTTTGCAAATGAGGGAGAGGTTCTCACTTATAGAGGAACAAAGGTCCAAGCTTCTTCAAGAAGCTTGTGCAAAGGTCGAGGCTTCTTGAGGAAGCTATAACAAAAAGGGTCAAGCTTCTTGAGGAAGCTAGAGCCAAAGGGTCAAGCTTCTTCATGAAGCTAAAAAAGGTTCAAGCTTCTCTTAGAATCTTAGAGCAAAAGGCCAAGCTTCTTTAAGAAGCCAAAACAAGGTTGCCAATCCTCCATACACGTGGAGGATGCAGTTTGTGCCCTCCAGCTGGCACACATTCACAGAGACAGAAAAAGCAGAAGTAGGCCGACCACCTGCCCTGGTCGGCTGACCAGGGTCAAAAGGTTCAAGCTTCAAAAGCTGGTCGACAGCCTCTAGGGGTGATCTCCCAACTCAAAGCAAGCTAGTGGTATGGTGGGAGACCAGTAATTGTGGCTTAAAAGTTAGGGAGACCAGCTACCTGACAAGAAAAATTGGTTGGCGGGGAAAAGTGGTCTCCAAGAAGAAAAGGTCATCTCCCACCCTTGTACCATCTTCCAAACAATGAAAATAGGATCCATGTCAAAAATGAACGAAGACGGATGCAAAACGAGAGTTCGGGGGCCAAAACGAGCAGTCGAGTGCCTCAAAAACTGACTGTTAAGCATCGAAAGTGGCGTGCGACCATGGAGGTAGTCTCTCGGGCCACAGTGTCCCTCTAGAGAGAGGAAACAAGGTGTGTGCCAAAAACCGGAGCAAACAGAGAAAGTTAAGCGGTCCCGAACTGAGGCGCACGACCGATGGCTCTGAAAATCAGAAACTGGTCTCCAAACGGGAATAGTGGTCTACGACCACGAAAGTAGCCTACGGCCACTGAGAGATGGTCTACAAGACCTCTCCCTCCCTTCGAAAAGAGAAAACAGAACCTGGTTTGCAAACCGAGGCAAAGCACAAAAGAGTCCTGAAGTCTAGAGGCAAGGTTCTCAGCCGAGACTCCGTAACCTCAGAACGAGCACAACATGCGCAATCACCGAGCGCTCAATCGATGACGTCTGAGTCTTAAGGTCGGTCAAAAATGGGGTGTCTACACTCGGGTAGGGCTCGGGTCTGGTCCCAAACGGGCCTAAATAGGCCGGGCCCATCCCGGACCGCGAGCAGATTTCGGGCTGCCCACAAACTGTGTACTATTTTTACACTCCTAACCATTAGTCATTTTCAAATAGACCATAACAACCAGGGAGATGCTATAATATACACTTTAAAAAATGTGTATGTGGTTCGTTTTTGATAATTTTTTGTATAAAGTTCATAATTTAAATACAAAATAACATAACTTTTTTACTACAAAAATCATAATTTTTTTCATTATAAAATGTCATAACAAAAATTACAAAATATCATATTATTCATAATTTTAAAGTGCACGTCGTAAATTTATTATTCATAACTTTACTAAAAAATATCATAAAACACATAAAAAAAAATCATAATTTTCTTATAACACGTATCTTTGTAAAGGGTGTCGGTCGTTGATTTCCCATAAACAATTAACAATAGAGACATCCTACACTATTATGTACTTTCTTGTCAAGGAATCCACACTACTATTCTATCTATTTATTTTATATTTATTTTATGGGTAAAAATTAGTGATTAATTGTTAAATTAATACTTTAGAGGAGTTGAAACTTACACTCATACACTTTGCAAGAAAATCTTACCTTCTAATCTTGCCCTCAAATTCCTTTTTTAAGAGTAGAACCGAAAACCTCTCCTTAAAAGAGATATGGTGATTGTTAGAATAATAGAGAGAGAGAGGAAATAATATGTATTATATTGAATGAATTGTATCAAATAATATGTCCTATACAATAGAAGGTTTGTATATATAGGATGAGAAAGAGTATCATACTAGAAATCTAATTAAGGCTATTCCTAAATATATTTAGGAAATCAATACCTAATATATCTAGGAATACCATATATACATTAACATCCCCCCTCAAACTCAAGGAGGATAAACATCTTGAGTTTGTAGAGAGAAATTAAAACATGAAATAAAACTAAATAAAATAAAAAGTAAATAGATTGTAAAATTTGAACGGGAGCGCAAGGCGCTTGAAATAGATCAGAGGCCGGAACTAAAGCCGAGAGACAGTTTATGGTCGTGTTGGACCATTGTAGGAACTGGCTAAAACTAATGCCAGGACAGTTTAAAGGGGTCATGCCAGACCGATGTAGGAGCTAAGCAGAATCAATGTCAGGGACAGTTTAAAGGGGTCATGCCGGACCAATGTAGGAGCTAATCAGAATCAATGTCAGGGACAGTTTAAAGCGGTCATGCCGGAGCGATGTAAGAGCTAACCGGAATCAATGTCAGGACAGTTTAAAAGGGTCATGCCAGATCGATGTAGGAGCTAACCAGAATCAATGTCGGGACAGTTTGAAGGGGTCATATCGGACCGATGTAGGAGCTGGATGTTGAACCAGCAAACGTGGCTCACATAACTTATGACGTGGTGCTGAACGATGATGGCAATAAATGACTGAGTGCGCTAAGAGGCAGCTTGGATGGTGCGCCAGGGGGGCTTTGGTGGTGCGCCTGAGGAAGCGGCTTGGCTTGTGCGCTAGTGAGTGCGGCTTGGATTGTGCGCCAAAGGAGGCGGCTAGGTAGTTTGCATGATGTATAACCATGTTCACCATGATATATGTATAATACCCACCCTCAAACTCAAATAGGTTTAAAGATAGAAACCAATTTGAGGTTGACGCAGAGGGAAAGATAAAGTGGAGGAAAAAAAAAATATTACGAGTTAAAAAAAAAATATGATAGAGATATTCGGGGTAGGAATAAACCAGCGGGTAGATGAAAAGATCACCACGAAGCGATACTAAAAGTAAAATATGAGAGCGGAATAGGTTGAGGTCCGGCGGGCGGTCAAGGCAAGGCTGCCGCCCGCCGGTAAGGCGAAAAACACCAAGAGCTTAACCTATAGCTCTGATATCATGTTAGAATAGTAGAAAGAGGAAATAATATGTATTATATTGAATGAATTGTATTGAATAATATATTCTATACAATAGAAGGTCTGTATATATAGGATGAGAAAGAGTATCCTATTAGAAATCTAACTAAGGCTATTTCTAAATATATTTAGGAAATCAATACCTAATATATTTAAAAATATCACATATACATTAACAGTGACTAAAGAACTGGTCAAACAGATTAGAACTTGTGAGTTATATCTATCTATCTTTTATTAAAAAAGAGAGACGTTTAGAATCAGTGTTTGTGTTTCATTTTTTTGAATTTTTAAAAATACTCTAATAATAGTTGAATTGTATATTTTTTCCTTCGCCAGTTATATGGGTAGTTATGAATTTAATTTTTTTTTTAAATCTCTCAGTTGTTGATATTTTTCTATTCATAAAATGTTTTAATTTTCATATTTTTAATTTAATTATATATTTCAAAATCTTATTAATCTGATATATGTACATGTGTCGTTCCTAATATATATATTTATACTATTATATAAATTGAATATATTTATTAGCATAAAAAAAAAATGACCCTAGACCGATTTTCCCTATAAAAAACACTCTTACAACTTTAATAATACATAATATATTATTATTATTTTATATTTATTTATAGTTATTTAAATTACATACGTATTATATGTGTCAACCGTTAATACATATTATATATATCCACCATGAATGTTTTGTTTATAAAATATAAGTTTTAATTATAATATAAAAATATATATATTTTAAATAGATTAAAATGATTTTTTTTTAAAATTAAAATATAACTTTATGATAATTTGAAATCATTCACTTTTTAATAGTATATATATAGATGGATATGGATGAGAGGAGTCCATCTATGCCAGACTGTTTCTCTTTGTCTGTTGATAATTCCCATCCCAAAAGGGGCTGAGTGGGAGAGAGGAGAGAGGAGAGAGGAGAGAGATGGAAGAGGGATTGTTGTTATTGAAAGAGGAGAGAGAAGAGAGGAGAAGATGGGTATGGGGTGATGTGGGAGAAGAGGTGAAGAGGGTGGGGTGGATAGCAGCACCGATGGTGGTGGTGACTTTATCACAGAACTTGTTGCAAGTTGTTTGTACCATGATGGTTGGCCACCTAGGTGAGCTTGCTCTCTCTAGCTCCGCTATCGCCGTCTCTCTCGCCGGCGTCTCCGGCTTCAGCCTTCTCGTAAGCTCCTCTCTCTCTTACTTTTAAATCTCGATGTTTCACTGTCACAAGAGACACCTACCGCTACATGGAACACTACCAACTGCCATGTCCTATTCTCTCTCTCTCTCTCTTACGTGCTGCTTGTTCTTGTTCATATAATGGGATGTGCTAATTAAGCTCACACTACTAGACACGGAAGTTAATGTTGTGATTAGTTAGAAAATTTAAGAAGCGAAAAGTAATTATATTTTATTTATATTTTTTATTATTATTTTTTAAATCGCTCCTCTGAGTGCTTCCATGTTTCCTCTTTTTACTCCACCTGTTATACTGTAACAATACTACCAATCAAAACTTAAATCTTTCAGAAATTATTCAAATTATGATCTTGTGCAATGGCGGAGGCACGCAGAGGTCATCTGCCCGCCTTAATTTTTAGAAAATTATACTTTTGCTTCTTGTAAAAAAATTATTTCAATTTAAACCTTTGGAGGAATGTTGCGAAATTTTTATATCATTATCTTTTTTTGACTTTTTAAAAAATATATATGTTTAATTATATTAAAATTTTCTTATAAATTTTATATTAGAGAAATATTATATATCACTGATTTTCTATCATCTCTTATATGAATACTCATAATTAATTTATTTGTTTATAAATAATTATTACATAATTAATAATAATTAATAATATATTGTCATACGATTCAGTGATTAAAGGGGTGAAAAAAAATAAAAATATATATATAGCAGTGCCTATATATTATTTATTCACATTTTCTTTTATTTATTTTTCTATCACTCTTTATATCTCTTTATATGTGTGCATCTTTATGTAATTTAATTAGTTAATTTGAGCTTATAATTAAATATAACTTTTGCATCACACTAATTTTTAGTTCTGCCATTAAATAAAAATTAAGTTAAATTGAATTTTGAATTTTGTTAAGATTTTAATTCAATGGGGCCCCTTCTGAGTTAAATTTTTTGGCTCCGCCACTGATCTTGTGATTCAGATTTATTCTATATGTACACTTCACACTACACAAACTTAATCTCTACCACACAAACACCAACCTAGAAAAATTTGGGTTATTAAATCTAGGTTACTAGACATTTTGGTTATAGCAATTGTGAGATTCCTATATTAGTTAATTACACTTTTCACTAATATAATTTTATTTAAATTTTATTTTTGTTTTTCTAGTTTCAAATTGAATATAATTTAGTCTATACATTTTTAATATAATTTTAATTTAGTCTTTCAGTTCAAATTAGAGGTTAAAATTAATAATTTTGAAACACTTATCAATTTTTGCTAAAATGTACATATAAACAAAATTAACAACAATTTAGATGAAATAATTAAATTGAAACTGGACTTAAAATGTAGAGACAAAACTATTCAAATTAAAACAATAGAAACTGAATTGAAATTTTAATCCAACTATAAGAATGAAAAATGTGTAAGTGTAAAGATAAATTACACTAACACTCCCTGTGATTTTCTCTAATTACATCCCATCCCCTAATGTTCTGGAAATTACATTATCACCTCTGTAGTTAATAGCCTCATTTCACAAACCCTCATATTTATTTAAAAAGTAACAACTCCTAGTAGAAAAACAGAAAAAATTACTTTGGGAAAAAAAAAGAAGAGTAAAACAAAGGAAAGGAAAAAGAAAAAAGAAAAGAAAAATCAAAGCAAAAAAAGAGAGAGTGTATGAGTTCAATCATTCCGTCTAAATAATTATAATGACAGGGGAGTTAGTGTAATTTCTCAAACATTAGGGTCATATGTATTAAATCTAAACGTCAGGAGGTGTAAGTGTAATTTACCCAAAGTGTAATTAACCCATAATATAATTCTAGGCCTTGTTTGTTTTTTCCCTTGTTTTATGCAATTGGATTAATAATCTCCTGGGCTCTATAGCCTCATTTAAAGGGTTCGTTTGGGAAGTGAGTTGACTTTTTAACTTTATAGTTTTTTTGACTATTTTAGTCTAGGGTTAAAAAGTTTCATTTGGGAAGGACTTTTGGCTTTTTTGATTTTTTTTGAGAGAAATGATATAATGATTATGAGTTGGATGTGATGTTTTGTCTTATTAAACTAAAAAGGCTATTTTATTTTTTGTGGCTAAAATAGCCAAAAAAAACTTGGCTTTTGGCTTCCCAAACGAAGACTTAAGATTTTGGTTAAAACATCAAAAAGTTACTATAAATTATCAGATCATTCTCTTTATTTTTTTATATATCTTTTCATAAATAATTAAAAATCTACTAAATTAGTCAATTCTCAAACAAGACATGAATATCTTCTATTTAACAAAGCTAGTTCTATGTGATAATTTTTTTTACATGACTAATAAACAGACATGTAACAGTATATGTACGATATTTTATGCATTTTCAATGTATATATATATATATATATGTTTTAAAAAAATGATTGATTAATGTAAGTTTGGAAATCCGCAAGCCCATTTTATTCCCTGAAATGAAAAAAACTTTAATGTTGAAGGAAACTTCGGTAGCAAATGAAAACAAGTTCAGATGTAGGCACTGTTTGTTACAGTTTATTAATGATGTCTGCAGTTTTTATTTTATTTTATTTTTTATTAATTATTTAAAAGGGAGATGCTAGAGAGCTCTAAATCTAGAGCTCTAATTTGAGCTCTAGTGATGTGTCCAAGCAATAAAAAAAAAAAAAAACAAGGCAAGGCACAAACATCACATCAGAAGGGGTCCCACATTCCCATTAGAGCTATTAGAGCTCCTATATTAGAGCTCTAAAGCATTTTTGTATTTAAAAAATATGTGTCAGGGGTCTATGTTTTATAACTAATGAGTAAGTTAAAAACAACCAAAACAACTAATTAAATTAATAATAAATTTATAATTAAGAACTTCAAACTTATAATAAAATACACCAACTAGAACCAAAATTTTATTTTAATAAAAAAACAAACAATGCTTACGGAAGTTTGTTTTACTTAGTTTACTAATGTCTATTATTGAGACAATTATTAGATATTTTTGAAGAATTATGTAAATATTATTTGCATGATATTCTCAGCCGATCAAAAACATATATACACTAAGAGGTTGTTTGAAATATTCTAAATGAGTGTACTTTTTGACTTTTTATAAAATATGAATTGTGTTTGAAGTGATGTGGTAGAGAGGTGATGTGATTTAAATAAAATGATGTGACTTAAATCAGATAGTGACTTTTTGACTTTTTTTAGAACTCTCCAAACAAGGCCTAAGTTAGTCATCATTTATTTTCAAATGAACGTGATTTAATATATTTCACCTATAAAATTTTGAATTGATTTAAAACATCATTATATAATAGTGGTTGCATGGAGTTTTCATGTAATTTTAGAGGACTTGATAAGATGGAGTAGGGGACGTCTTAGATATTTCTATTTCTATGTGTAGTATGCATCAAGACAATTCTAACTTTTTAGATTCAGACATGAAAAAAAAATTAATGAGTAAAATTATATGTAAAAAATGAAGTGATTTTCATGGAATTATTTAGGGATCGAAATAGGTCGAGGATTTTTGAGTTTTACATGTGAATTCTTCATTTTAAATTTAATTATTTTTGATGATATAATTTCAAAATTTTTAACCCAAAATCTTGGCAATTTTGACTTGTATATTTTTATAATTGGCCCTATTCTATTAATACCCTCCCAAACTTTTTTTTTTAATTAAAAATAAATTTAGTCAAATACAATTAGGTTGAGAAATTTTGCCATCTCTACTACTTAATAATAGAATTGATATTATTAATCATACAATATAATTTTCCTTATCAATTTTTTAGTAAACCACCACTGTTATGGATGGATTCATTTAAAAAAATTTATTTGGTGTTTTTGGATCAATACTCTGTACCATATCTTTAAAACACCAACAAAAAGTGGTGAACAATAACTACCAAATTCAAGCACCATATAAATTTGTTTCAGAAATATTGAATGATTTATGTTGATTTAAAGGTTGTTTGGAATGATTTAAATAAGTATATTTTTTAACTTTTTATGAAAAGATGGATAAAAAAATAAAAAGTTAATATAACTCAAAAAAGATATAAAGATAATAATAATAAAAAAAAGATGCTAATATCCAACATGCTATATAAGCTCTCGGGCAATCCAACTACTAACATGGAAACAAAACACACACACACGCGCGCACACACAAAAGTGCCAAATGAATTAGTTTTTTTTTGTTTATTATAAAAAGACGTTCAAAAAGTATAGAAAAATGATATAAGTCAAATAAATCAAAAAATTAATAAACTAGCTTACAAGCTACTTTCCAAAAGAGGCCTTCATATAAATGGATGTAATTTTACTAGATTTGTTAATGTAGCCCATTTTTTAAAATTCTATGTCCGAATTTGCATTTTGTATGAGTGTTCCTTAAGTTTATTGTTTCTGGTTAACCTTGTGACGGAATGACCATTTTTTTCCTGTCATGCCTTGCACAGGTCTTTCCTGCCTCAATGAGAGAGTAGGATAAGAATGGGTTTTACTTCTCCAGCGCCAGCCTCAGCCCCGTTTATATTTACTAAATGTATCTACATGTATATAATATATATTTAAGGGTTGTTTGGGATAATCTAAATAAGTATATTTTTTGAATTTTTATGAAATATGGGTTGGATTTGAGTTGGGTTTGAAGTGATGTGTTAGAGAGGTGATGTGACTTAAATAAAATGATGTGACTTAAATAAGATAGTGACTTTTTGACTTTTTGTCTTTTTTAAGACATGCCAAACTTGACCTTAAAATCTAAAATATTTTCTATGTCCGAATTTGCATTTTGTATGAGTGTTCCTAAAGTTTATTGTTTCTGGTTAACCTTGTGACGGAATGACCATTTTTTTCCTGTCATGCCATGCACAGGTCTTTCCTGCCTCAATGAGAGAGTAGGATAAGAATGGGTTTTACTTCTCCAGCGCCAGCCTCAGCCCCGTTTATATTTACTAAATGTATCTACATGTATATAATATATATTTAGGGGTTGTTTGGGATAATTTAAATAAGTATATTTTTTGACTTTTTATGAAATATGGGTTGGATTTGAGTTGGGTTTGAAGTGATGTGCTAGAGAAGTGATGTGACTTAAATAAAATGATGTGACTTAAATAAGATAGTGACTTTTTGACTTTTTGTCTTTTTTAAGACATGCCAAACTTGGCCTTAAAATCTAAAATATTACACTTAACATTCATTTTTACTCATTTATTTCTTATCTTATATTTTTTAATTTTCATTAATTATAAATCACTTTCTATATTATACTATTATTTATAATTTTTATTAATATTTTTATTTTTAAGTTATGAAATTAATCAATCCCTTATCCTACTCCCGATGTGATACAGACACAGAATAGAGAATACAAAACTCACCCCGTCCCATCCTGCCTTATACAAGTCTCAATGTCTAGATGAGAGATTCCATTTGATAAGAGACATAGCAACGGACAATTATTTTCAATACTTTTATGTGACACTTTTCCTTTTTAAAAGCAATCGACATTAATTGCTAATCTATCAACCTGCAAACAAATCTTCATGGTCATCACAAATATATATATATATATATATATTCATTTTGTCTTTTATGACCGAGAAGTTAAAAAATCTTGACTAATCAAACATCTAAATAAACAAAGTTATCATTCAAATCAAAACCTTGGGAGCCAAGAAAATACTCACTCAAAACTATTGTCACATTTAGAACAGCTGGTGTATATTTTTCTAAGAGCCTAGAAAGTCACTCTTTCAGTCTTTTGTGCCATTTTTATTTTTATTCTTTTTAATGAGATTGCCACAATAGGGTGTTGTGCAATTTGTTTGGCCCGACGAATAATTTATTTTAATAATATGAAGTATATCATGTCACAAAGATAATTTATAAAAAAAATTAAATTGAAAAAATCTTGATGATTATATGATCAAATCATATTTTCTTTCAAAAATATGAATTGTGAATATGATTTTGAGAATAAATTATTTGTTTTTTAAAAGAAAAATATAATTATTAATTTTAAGAAATATAACTTTTTATACAGATAATCTTCTAGATAGATCCTTTAACCCAAATATACATTGCACCAAATATTATAAATAAGCGGAAAAAAGTGAAAATAATTAGAGAAAGGGTAAATTATATTGACACTCTTGAGATTTGATCTAATTACATCTCATTCTTTGATGTTTTGAAAATTACATTTTCACCTTTATATTTAATAGTCTCATTTCACAAACTTCCGGCTTATATAAAATTTAACAACTCCTAATAGAAAAATAGAAGAAATTATATTGGAAAAAAAAAAGGTAAAGCAAGGAAAATGAAAGGAAAAGAATTAGAGGAAGTAAAATAAAGTAAGAAAAGAGAGAGTGTATGAGTTTAATATTTTCATTTTGTCTAAATAATTACAATGACAAGAGGGTTAGTGTAATTTTTCAAATGTCAAAAGGTAATATGTATTAAACCCAAATTTTAAAGAGTATAGGTGTAATTTATCCTTTGAGAAATATAGATGTGCAAGTGAAATGTGTTGTACCATTCATCTTACATGTATCTAATCCACGACACATCCAAGATGAACACTGTGAACATGGTTTTTTTTTTTTTTTTTTTTTTTTTTGAATTTTGAATTTTCACACACAAATATATATATATATATATATATGTAAATGTGGTAAGTTATTTTAGTGTTAAAATTGGTATTGGGAAGACTGCTGCACACCATGCGCAGCAGCCACTGTTGCACGGTTAATGGAGCCTTTTTTGGCCTTCATTCTGACGATCCAAACCGTTCACTTTTTAGAAAATATTGAGTAGAATATACCTGTAAAAATTTAAGTTAATCAAAGATTAGACATATATGTATCTAAAAAATTGAATGGTAAATTTAATTTTAAGTATAAATATGAATACAAACATGTCTTGATGAAAGAGATACCGAAATCTGATTAATTTGAATTTTTGTCTGTATAGTCTACTCAATATCTTCTAAAAATTGAACGATTCGAATCGTTGAAATGAGATCTGAAAAAAGCCCCATTGACTGCGCAACAGTCACTGCTGTGCATGGTGCGCAGCAGCCTCTCCAAACTAGTTAAAATTATGACATCACTATATTATTCTGTAAATTACATCCGTAGTTTGTATTATCTACCATTTTAGTTTTTATAATTCTAATTGTATTAATTTTATTATAAATTTGTTTTTTTGTTCCTTTTTCCTTTTGTAATTTGAATTGTATTAATTTTATTACAAATTTACTTACTTTTTCCCTTTGAAAAATGTTAGGGACTCCAAATATTTTGTCAATATTTCTACCAAATGTCTCACATTCTACACCCATGTGAGACATTTAGTAAAAATATTGATAAAACATTTGGAATCCCTTACATTACTCTCTTTTATATGCGGACTATCCATGCACAATTTTGTCCTTCTTTGACTGAAAATATCTCTTAAAACAGACTTTACAAGATTAGTTAAGAGTCTCCATTGAATTGATGTTAGACAGATTTCTACCCCATAATAATTATAATGAAGAAGTTAAAAATCTTGATTAATGACGTTAAAATAAAAAAAATTAGCATTCAAAACCTTGGAAGCCAAGAAAATACACAATTTTTAAAACTAATGTCAAAGCAATTGGGCACATTTTCTCCAAACATAGTCACTCTTTCAGTCATTTGTCATGTAGTGTGCCCTTTTTTAAAAATGAGAGAGCCAAACATACATTGCACCCAAATGTTTTTAAGATTGTCAATAAAGTGGGGTTTGAAAATTATCTTTTTAATAATATTTTATTTTTTTAATTTTAAAAGTTAATACATTTAGTAATTGTTAAAAATTAATTAATTAATTATTTTTTTGTTATGAAGAAAGTTTTGTGAGTATTTTTTTTTAATAGAAAAATTATCATATTATCTTTATAGTATTTGGGAACTCTCATTACACCATCAAAGGTTATCACAGTACATATGATAAATTGTCTTTAAACAATATTGTTAACATTTTCAACAACAACCAAAAAAAACCAAAAGTTACTTTTCAAAAAAGTTTAGGGTAGAAAAAATAATTTTAAAATGATGATAGTACAAATTTTTAATGTATAAATTTTTGTATAAACTACTTGTTCTTCCATTATTTTAAAATGATTTTTTCTATACACCACTTTTTCGAAATTCTTCCTAGATTTTTTACTTTTGACTTTTTAAAATAAAAAACTAGTTGTTTAGAGATTCTCAAATAAGACATTAGGGAGTGCAAGTAATTACAAAAATATGAAGATGTAAATAAGATACCTGTTTTGGTGCAAGTGAGTATAATTATAATTTTGATTCTCGTATCTCACAAAACCAAACCTCGACCCCGTCGCTTTCCGTCTTTTTGACGGGATGAAGGCGTCCTTAACTACACCAAACTTATTGAACAGAGTAAACAAACACTTTGGGGTCATGGAATTTGGGATCTCATCCACAAAGACAGTAAACACTCCAACCTCCACTGATCGAATGTTTTGGTTAGCCTCACGCCTTCTTCTTAGCACCGGATTCCATCCTCCAGCCTCCAGAAAATGTGGTTTACTGCTGGTTCTCTCCCTTTCCCTCATATCAAAATTTCAAATCAAAAATTAATGTTCGATTTTTATGAGCACATACTTACTTGATGCCTATATTTTACAATGATTTTCTCTATTATTCAATTTAAAATTTCTATAATTTTTTAAATGAATAGGCAGCATCCACAGTGGCCTCCTCTACACCTGTCCATGGATGAGGACATTTTGGTCAAGTGAACCAAGTATACCCTACTTCACAAAATGAAATGCTATACAAAGAAAAGGGTGCAGTTTTCAGCTAGCATTGTTCAGGGGGAAACAATAAATAAGTGGGAATTGCGGATTTTAATTACAATTTGGTGGCCAGTTTTTTAAAGTTGAAACACAAACAAAAAGATGAAAGGAGCAAATTGATCTTTCAAAAATCTGATTTTATGTGTTTGTAATTATTTTTTTAACTTCTCATACAATAAAAGGTTACTATTAGTTTGTAATTCTTTTACCTAGTTTCCATTTAAATGTAATTTGTCCCGAAGACTAGAGTAAAGCTTTTTAATTTTTTTTTAATTATATTTTCTTGGGGTGTCTTGAATGGACAATTTCGCTATGTTTGTTTGATGGGAATAGAGACTTGAACATGAAAAGGAAAAAAAAAAAAAAAAGTGAATACCATACAAGAAAACAAGTGAGTTCCACATTATTACCTCTCCTACTCTCATTTTGACAAACAAACAAGACCTCAAAATACTTATCTTACATCGATTGTACATAATGTTTGAAATATTTTCTGGTTTTTAGTCAATTTAAAATTACTTGACATACAACACAAATGTAATTGTTACTTGATATTTTCACACATAAAACAATTTGTTGCCATAGTAAAAGCTAGGAAAACGTTGTTAGTGATTGCTGGCCCAGGCTGTGATGTTCATAAAAGATGTTTATGAACTCCTTATTCTATATTGAAAATGTCATAGGCCAACTTCATTTTACATGACTGAAGTTTTCTTTAGATGGTTATTAGTCCATTTTTGATTTTTACAATTGGTACGAGAAAAATAAGGAAAAGTTGTTACTTCGTGCAACAATGAGATTCAAACTTAAATATCACACCTGGTAAACAACTGTCTCATCCGCAACTATTAAACACTTAGACCTCTAGACTAGTCCTTAGAACAATCACAAAAATATACAAACATATACAACAGATTTATATGGATATGACAAGAAAAGAAACAAATGATTCAAATTGAGTAACCTAATAGAGATTTCTTGAATTGATATTGTAACTAATAATTAACTAGATTTTCAATTTGTCTTACAGTTAGGGATGGCTTGTGCATTGGAAACTCTATGTGGGCAGGCATATGGAGCTCAACAATACCAAAAACTTGGAACTCAAACTTACACTGCTATTTTATCCCTAGTCATATTTTGTCTTCCTCTCTCCATATTATGGATTTTTATGGGAAAAATACTCATTTTCATAGGCCAAGACCCTTTAATTTCACAAGAAGCCGGTAAATTCATAACTTGGCTTGTTCCTGCCCTCTTTGCTTATGCGATTCTTCAACCGCTTGTTCGATACTTCCAAATGCAAAGTTTGACACTTCCCATGCTTATAAGCTCATGTGCCACTCTTGCTTTCCACATACCTCTTTGTTGGGTTCTAGTGTTTAACTCCGGATTGGATAACCTTGGAGGTGCATTAGCAATTGATATTTCGATTTGGTTGAACGTGATCTTCCTTGTATTGTACATGAAGTACTCTCAGTTTTCCTGTCCACATACTCCCTCTCAAAATGGAGTGGCTGAGAGGAAGCACTTACATCTCACTGAAACTGCTATTTCTCTTCTTCATCAGTCCTCTATGCCTCTTCTTTATTGGTTTGATGCCATCGCTGCTGCCACCTATTTGATCAATCGTTTACCTAGTGTTTCTCTTAATAATTGCTCTCCTTTTGAGTTGTTGTATCATACTTCTCCTGATTACTCTCTACTAAAAGTATTTGGCTGTCTTTGCTTCCCTTGGCTTAAACCTTATGCTTCTCATAAGTTGGCCCCTAAATCGACTCCTTGTGTTTTTCTAGGTTATCATCCTAGTGTTAAGGGCTATAGATGTTTAGATCCTCAGACTGGTCACATTCATTTATCTAGGCATGTTACTTTTCATGAACATGAGTTTCCTTTTTCCTCTTCTACTTCTGTTTCTTCTGTTTCTTCTCGCTGATTTTCACATTCCTCAACCATCTCCACCTGTTCTGTGGTGTGACAACCTGTCTGCCTTGTCCTTGGCTGCTAATCCGGTTTTTCACAGCCGCTCTAAACACATTGAAGTGGACTGTTATTTCATTCGTGAAAAGGTTGCTCGTCACCAGGTCTGTCTCAAATATGTTCCTTCTTTGGATCAGTTGGCTGACATCTTCACCAAATCTCTGTCCACTGCCAGATTTTCTTTTCTCACTTCCAAGCTTCGTGTTGGTCTTCCCCCTCTCAGCTTGCGGGGGCCTGATAAGGAAGAGGTCCAAGAGGTTCATTCAGAGGTTCATTCAGTGTAATGTAATTCATTCAGTGTAATGTAATATGCTGTTAGTTAGTTTGTAACTGATTTAGTTACTGTGTAACAGCTTTAGTTAGTCCCTTAGTTACCTGATGTGTAGTTAGTTAGAGGTGAGGTTAGGTTAATTAGTTTGTTAGTTTGTTATCTGGACAGGTATATAACTATGACTTGTATTTTCTTATTTGTTTAATAAGAAGAGATTACAGTTTTACTTTACCTTTCATCACAACTCTCTTACCACATCATTGTGAATGAATTTGTGGATTTAAAAGAGTGGGTCACCAGCATTATGGAATTGTGATATTGAGTTTGGTATAACAACTCCAACAATTTATTTATTTACTATTTATTTTGGTTGTTTTTATGAGCAGTCTCAATACCATTGCAACACTCTATGCAATAACCTATGGATTTGGTGCTGCCGTGAGGTTAGTTCAGTTAATATGTTGCAAATGACATGTATACATGTAACACGGCAATTTCATGTAATTATGTACATGTAATTATGCACAATTATGTCTATCTACGAAGCATAGATATGGATACGAGTACAAATACATATGTGGATATGGAACACAGCAATTTCAAAAAAAATTAGAACACGGACATGACGGGAACACATCAATAAAATATGTTTTCATATATTTTTATTTACTATCTAGAGTAATATTACATCCACAAACAATCAATATTAACAAAAACTAATTCTAATTCTATATTTTATTTTTAAAAATAAATAAATTAACACTTATAGTTTATATATTTTACTATGAATGATTTATTAATTATTTAAATCTAAGAAAAAAGTAATAAACATTCTATATTCATAAAAAATACTAAAGAAAATTGGAAAGAAGACAATAGTGTGTCCTCAAAGTGTTTCTAGCGTGTCTCTTAAAAATAAATAAATTAAATAAAAGGATACGCTGTGTGATGTGTCCCATACTTGTCCTCGACGTGTACGCGTGTCCCCAAAGTGTCCAAGTGTCCGACATAGATACGACACTTGTTTTGAAGTGTTGGTGTTTCATAGATGTCTATGTAACTGCTCTTTATTTCTTTGATTTTTTTAGCACTAGAGTTTCAAATGAATTAGGAGCTGGGAATCCACAAGGGGCTCGTGTAGCTGTATTTGCCGTAATGTTCCTTGCAGTCGCAGAGACTACAGTAGTGAGTGCAACCCTCTTTGCCTGTAGGCGCGTCTTTGGCTACACCTTCAGCAACGAGAAAGAAGTCGTGGATTATGTCACAGCCATGGCTCCTCTGGTTTGCTTATCGGTTATCATGGATAGCATACAAGGAGTCCTCTCAGGTTACATTTTTTCCCCCTATCAATGTTTGGTATATATTTGCAATTTTGATAAATGAAATCATGTCATATTTAAGAGTACAAATGAGCTGAGCTGAGCCTCTCGATTGCATTTGTTTATCAAGCTCGAATGTTCAACTCAAAAAATTCATCGAGCTCGAGCTCAGCTCAAAGCTCAATAATATATATATATATATATATTTTTTTTGCCTACTATTTACATCATTTAAATATACAAATAATATATTTTTACATTAATTACTTGATTATTTAAATAAATACTATCTTCATCCCAAATTGTTTGTTCGGCTAACTTAAAAATAATATATTTTTGTTTGTTCGGCTAACTTAAAAATAATATATTTTTGTGTCAGTTTTTTCCCACAAATTAAAAGTACCAAATGAGATCTTTCAATTAGTGAAAAAAAACATTTAAAACTTTCGATACAAGAATGCATTATGTATAAGTTCTAATTTTATTTGCCGAATAAACAATTTGGGACGGAGGAAGTAATAAAAAATCCGTGTTTATTCGAAGCCAAGCTCGGATCATTTATTAAACAAGCCTAAAAGTTTGACTCATGCTCATTTATTTACTTAACGAATTGAGCAAAGTTAAGCCAAACTTGTAAATAGCTCGGTTCATTTCTAATTGTAATTTTTTTTAAATATTTTTTTAAGCAGGTGTTGCTAGGGGATGTGGGTGGCAACATATAGGGGCATATGTTAACCTTGGGGCATTCTATCTTTGTGGAATTCCAATTGCTGCCATATTGGCTTTTTGGGTACAATTAAGAGGAAAAGGCTTGTGGATTGGAATACAAGCTGGGGCTTTTGTTCAAACAACCATGCTTGCTATAATAACAAGAAGTACAAATTGGGATAAACAGGTCAAATTTCTCTCTCTTTTACCTCTTGAAGCTTTTTATTTGCTCTAACCTGAAAATCCATTTGAATCTATCACACCATTGAAAGGAAAATTGAGGAAATGATGATAGAAAATTTGGGGTGTTAAAATTTAATTTCTATCACACCATTTAATTTAGACACGGGACATGAGAATACATTGACAAAAGAAAAAGGACAAAACATATCAGGGACAGACACAAAATGTATAACTTTTTGTGTTTATTTACGCCATTTATATGAAAATTTCATTTAAACATAATACAAAAATACAAAATAAGACTGATTTTGTGAATTGGATGGGAGGATTGGACCCAAAACCCATAACAGTAACAACTCAAAAACTTAGACACGGGACATGAGAATACATTGACAAAATAAAAAGGACAAAACATATCAGGGGGACACACAAAATGTATAACTTTTTGTGTTTATTTACGCCATTTATATGAAAATTTCATTTAAACATAATACAAAAATACAAAATAAGACTAATTTTTAAAGTATAAAGGAGGGATTAATAAGTATGAACTTATTTTGTTTTTCTTTTACTATTGATCTTAAGTTATTTTCTTTAAACTTATAATATATTTGGTGCGTGTGTAAATGATGCACGCATATACACTATCCAAAGTGTGTTTGGGACAATAAAAATAATAAAGCACATGTGGATAGAGATGGCCACGGGACGGGTTTGTCATCTCCCTCCCTTGTCCATATTGTACCAGGGGCGGGCCAAATCGGGTTGGTAATGGGGGTAGGGCGGGAATGGGATGAGAGTAGATTAATTTCATAACTTAAAAAATAAAAATATTAATAATTTTTTTAAATAATATAATATGTTATAGGTAGTGATTTATAATAATGAAAGTCAAAAGATGTAAGATGAGAAAAAAATGATTGAAAATGAAAACTAAGTGTAATATTTTGAGTTTTAATTTTATCATATACAAAAACAAAATTAAATGATATATATAATAAACATATAAATATATTTAGTAAATATAAATGAGGCAGGGGTGGGGGAAACAAATTCTGTCCCCGCCTCACTTCCTCATTGAGGCGGAAAACCTCATTGAGGCAGAGAAAATCCGTGTAGGGTAGAGGAGGGATGCAGGGGCAGAGCGAGGCGAGAGAAAATGACCATCCCTACTTGTGGACATGTGTCTGAAATGTCTTGAAAAGTATTCAAAAAGTGTCAATACCTATCACATTTTTAGAAGCAAAAATGTAAGACATTTAATAGAATTTTTGATAGAATTTTTAAGATATCTAGCATTACTCTTTTTAGAAGTGTTTGTGCTTTTGAGCATAGCATCTTTTATAGGATCTTGGTTAGAGGATCAAGATTCATTTCATTACTAGTTCGAAATGGAAATCTTCATTTTATACGTGGTTGCAGATATAACCAAATTCAAAATTCACGATTTTTTAAATTATCATGAGTTTTAATATATATATATATTTAGTTGTCTTAAGTTTAAAATATTAATTTGCTGAAATTGCTATTTGCACAATTGTTGATTATGTGATGAAGAGTATCGGAATTCGATTTGAATGTGTTTTTGCTTCTTCATCCATTTTAGTAGGATTTCATTTTTCATGTTGCAGGCAACTCAAGCAAGACAGAGGATATTTGATGGAAAATCTTCAAAAGATGATGGATTAAAGTGAATGTTGATATACTGCTATTGATGAATTAGTAGTCTTTTATATCATTAAATTAAAGGAACTGTCACCAAATTAAGAAATGAGATTTATAGCCCAATTCTTCATCTTCTTCTTCTTCGAAAAAAAAAAGAAGAAGAAAAAAAAAAAAGAAAAAAAAATCTCTTTCGATATTTTGTAGTTGGAGCTGCATTTGTTGTTTACCTTGAATTGTATAAGCTTATGTTGCATGTAAACAATTTCAGGTTACAGCAAATCCAATGCTTAATTATGTTTCTTTCCAAAGAATCTGCTTAATAGTTTGCCTAATATACAATGTCCGTTTGGTATCACTTTATAAATTAACTTTTATAATTATAGTTTTATGGATTATTAGTTTAAAAGATTTGAATAAATTATAATTCTATTTGACGCATTTTTTCATAATTAGTTAAAAAAAAAAAAAAGGAACCTGTATGGTTAAATAAGTTATCACATGGTTTTTTGTTGGCTAAATATCCAAAATGCATTCAAAAGTTACAATTGAGTTATGATTAGGCTGGTAGGTGGTTTGCATATCAAAATATACTAATTAAAAATTGAGTAATAACCACTACTCTAAAATATAGCGGTTGAGAATGGATGTTGAACCACAAAGATTATGACAAGTTGCTTATAATTTAGAGACTAATTTGTTTGTGGCTTGAACATGAAATGATGTGCAACAAAATGAGAAAATTCTTAAGATTTTGAATCCACTACTAATCTTATAATTGGGAGTCATTATATTTAAGTTGTAAAAAATCATTGAATTAGATACTAAGATGTACCTTGGTCGAGTACACCATTTAAAAATATTTGTGTTTTAAAACCAGAAAGCCATGAATTATCTTAGTTTAGCATTGATCATCACCACTAAACTATCATTAAACTATGGTTGATGCATAATCCGTCTAACTAGATATGACTCGTCTAATAGTTTTAACACACAAGTATTGAAAACAATTATATAACATGTATTCATAACTAGTGAACACATAATTTGATAATATAAATCCTTCGCTGCTTTGAAGCCTTGCGGCCTCAATTTATAGACAGGTTTTGTAAAGCAAAAACAAATAAAATAACATTTATATATGTAATAATAATAATAATAAGTGTGGAAAAGTATTTTGGGAATGATGCCATGTGACCAAGATAACTCTGAGATATTGGCTAAGGTGCCACGTGGATGAGTCATGTTGTCGAGGTAACCACGGCATTGCCGAGATATTTTGCGGTAATGCCGGAATCCCGAGGTATCTGGATAAGAGACAAGAGTCCTAGAACAGAGGAGGCTTTCAATCTGGATAAGGATAAGTCTCATGAGGAGTTTATCTCTATCTAGCCGAGAGTTTAGGATGAGCATTAAGCTTGAGTCCAATGGAGTAAGGCTACTAAGGGACCAGGTCACTACTGATTATAAAACTGAGGCACCCACATGGGTCAGAGGTAAGTTTTGACTTGTAAGTTTAAGTACTGTTTTGATATTTGTGAGAGATGAGGTTTACTGACTTAATCGTCGGAGTGCCCTCAGGTGGACGAACCACCACAGTATTCTCATCTTCTTGTTGGCAGGTAGTTGGCTCAATCTATTTTGTCGGTTCTTTCCTGCTAAGTTCCCTATTTGGACGTTTATAAGGATGTCACCAATCGCTTGGAGGTGATCAAAACCGAATTCTTTTCTCTCTGATAGAGGTGGTCTTGAGTTCGCGAAGAAATTCCGAATTCATGATCATGAGCTATCCCCGATTCATGTAAAAATGATACGATCTGTGAGGCATGCGATTGCATGGATGCCGATTTTTCGAAATCTAAGACTGCCCCTTGTTGAGCCCTCTACGGTCCATCTATGGGAACTTAGTAGGATGGATGGCCAACAACAGAGAGGAAGAGAAAATTGGGGATGACATCCACAGTGAGGAGAAGAAACATGTGGATCCTAATGCTAAAGGAAAGAACGAAAATGAATGAGCGTAGGAACCAAATCCTAGGGTGAATGATGTTGGCAAATGTGATAATCCAAAATATTTTTTTTAAATAGTCAGTGCATAAATTAATTGAGTAATAATTAGATTGGAGTGTTGTGAAAAGTTATGTGCGAAAATAGTTCAATTTTGTAATAATTTTTTTTTTAAATATAATTTTCGATCTTAGAAATTATGAAAATTTTATTATGTTGTTCTTATAAGAGTCTAGCATGTTGGATAAAAATTTTGGAATTTAGTGATGTGCATTTATTTTATGAGAATTTGCAGACTGATTGGTGTTCAGTTTAATTTATAGCAGAATTTGAAATTTGAGTTTTGGGTGTTTGGACAATGATTTGAGACAAATTTGTTGGGTCTATTTTGATATATAATTGGACCATGTTTGACTTATGGGTGAGACCCATGATTTAGATTTAATTTAATTTGAGTTTGTTTAATTACTCATTTTTAACTGCTTGGTTCTTTTTGATTATGTGATTGGTAATAACCACTTTGGGAGTTGTTATTATTTATTATATAGGATTATAATAGATATTTAATAATTGATTTCATGGTGTGTACCATATGGTGAAAAATTATATATTTTTATAGTGAATAAAATGGGTATATATTTCGTGATGAGCAAAATATTATATTTTGTGATGTACAAAAATGTTATATGTAACGGCTCGAAAATGGGGCAGGATATATCTATTTATGCAATAAAACCCACCTGATAGACAAACACATATATATAGCTAACTAATCCATACACCCATTTCCATTAAATCCCAAATGCCAAATACATGTTGTTCACATCTCAATGCCCTAGTTTTATTCCCGAACATGCATTTTACAACAAGTATGAAATAGAAGCCAAACAGATAATAAGTGCCCTACATGCTTACAAATTTATCCAAGAACATTATTGGTTACACAAAATGGAGTTTCAACTCAACACAAATACAGCCTTGGGCTTACATTAAACAAATAACAATACAACAAAAATGAAGCCTCAGCTCTGAGCCTACCCAAGTCAGTGCCTTGGCGGAGGTATAGCACCTGTACCTGAAATGATTTCCCTTATAGGGTGAGCCATAGTCCAGTAGAGATATACTACACAACATATGAACAATGACAAGACTAAAGAGGAGTATGCTCATGATAAAACAGTTTACTTCTTTTTTTATAAAGCATGAAATGCTGAGATGTAACAACAAATATAAAACCATTTCCATTTTAAACTATATCTATTACATGAATACGAGCCCTGTGAATCTCTAGCTGAGTGTCTGCAAGTAGGCCCTAATGCACTACTACTGTCATTTTTACCAGTAAACTAGAAGGCTCGACACCTCCTACCCAAATTCACCAAGTATTCATTTTTTCGCAAACAAATACATTTCCAACATTTCTAAAAAATAGATACATTTCCAATGAAATGAATGTAATGCAATGTCCAATGCAACAAATGAAGAATGTTGTTCAATTTACCTAAGTCTCATGCATTTCTACAACAATCATGGCTATTCTCCATCGATAGCCCAAAACAAATATTTTTAAACGGATATTTAAACAATTAAATTCTAAAAAAATTTCGTCAAATACAATCTATTCCACATCTCATCAAATATGAACAACTACACTAGTTTTCATATCACAATCACGTCCGGTAACCTCTCAAGATCCATTTCTAACCGTATCGGTTTTATTCCAACAGATACATTAAACAAAATAATATCGTTAATGCCCAAGAAAATATCATTTTTTTCCCAAACTCATTCTCCAAGCATTATTCAATTATGACATCCTATTTTGATCAAATGCCCCCAAAACTAAATGTAGTTCCTTTGTTTTCTTTAAAAATGCTTTTTTGGTCACAAACTGGTAAAAATTTCAAAACCAATTGAGTCAAAGTTTGTTTTTGTTCAAATTTAAAACATAGCTCTTTCATAACCTTACAAACATATTCCAAGTTTACACTTTCGCAATTTGGGCATCAACTCTTTATTTTTCTCAAATTTTCCTTTTAAGCAAATAAATCACAATTTTTTTTCAAAAATTATAATTAAATTATATACAACTCTAAACTCCATATAATCAAGTGAAAGTGAATAAATAAGTGTAGGAAAAATCCCTACCTCGGTCCAAGAGCTTCCGCGAAAATAAAAATTTTCGGCGACAAAATTTCAATTCGTTCAAATTAAATCGGAGCCCTCAAAACCCTCTACAATTTGATCTATGGAACTAGGGTCTAAAACCTGAACCTAACTTCTCCTTTAAACTGCCCTGAACATAGCAGAAGCTCAGCACATAGATTGAGATTGAGAAGTAGCCCTCCAACGACTGTAGCTACCGGTAGCAACCTCAGCACTTTCATCCAAAGCCTTCAATTTTCCTTCCAAAGAGACCTCTCCATCAAGGAACCCGAAAACAGAAAAGGATACTCTGTTCCTCACAGTATTAGGAGCTTTAACAAACTGAATCATTTCTTTTGTTTTGAAAACAAGACGGCCAAATGCACTCTTGTATCCACCTCCAGGTATAGCGATCCCGATTTTACCTTCATTGTTTAATTGTAATATATGACAACTTTTCAAAGATTTTGCATGATTATACTAGATTCATCTCATTAGTAAGATACATGTACATCAATTAGATGGTGACTAAACATTGATACCTATTTATACAATGTATAGAAGACTAATGCTAATACATTGAATGTGATGGATTTATTATGAATGAATCTTAGAGTTGCATTATGTTTCTATTATGAATATATAGGATACATTAATCTATCTAATGAATTCATTAATATAGAAGATGCATTATGTATCATGAATGTATGAGATACATTAATCAATTTAATGAAGTTCATTGAATGAATAACTTGAGAGTTTCTCTCTTTAGACTACATCTTCTCTCTATAAATACATCTAGTTCTAGTGATCTTCTACTCTAGTTCCTTTGTATTGAGTGTGGAGCTTCCCTTGATCTTCATTTTAATCTGAAAGTTTGGCGATTTGGAGCACTTTGGTTTTTGGCCTTCATCTTCTCCATTTGAGGTAGGGATTTCTTTGTTCTTTTTCAATACTCCGTCTATAGATAGACATGTGGTAATTTTGTATTGCATGAAAATCATATCCGTGTTGGATTTGTTTTAAAATCATGAGGGGAACCTAGGGTTGGTTGTTTGAGAATGGTTTTGTTATCATTGATTGTGGTTTGGACTAATTAGAGAATAAAATTAGCATGTTATTATTGAAAGAAGAGAAAGCCCTAAATTATATTTTGATTTGGTAAAATAAAAAGGGTTTATGGTTTAACAATGTTGGTAAATTTCTATTGTTAATATGAGTTGTGTAGAAGGTGTTAACAGTTAAGGGATTAATTATGGTATTGGGGTTATTTTGAAATGAACGTATTGAATCAAGTTGGGTTATGGCTTATTATCCATGGAATTGATTTTGTAAAATGAAGAGAATGTAATTGGTTTTGTGAAAAGGGAAAAGTGTTTTTGGAATAAGTGATGGAACATGTTGACTTAAGAAAATTATGTAGTTGATCTTGAAAATGGTAAATGAAATGTTAACTCTATGTGAGTCTCAGAAAATAAATTTGAGAATTGAACTATTGTATCATGAGTGTTGAATACACACATTTGGGGGTTTTATCCTTACCTATCGTACTAGTGTCGTTGTTGGGTTTAAGGATTGCTTGAGAGTTGAGTCTCTTTTATTAGGTGTACTGAATACATGCATCTAGAGGTTTTGTCCTTGGTCATCGGTGGAGGATGATATTGTTGTGTTGAATTGTGATGTATGCGTTACACTTGTGTTGGGTAAACATTATTGAATGGTTTGTGTATGTATTACACTTGTTATTTATGCTTTGTTGTATTGAGGAATTTGTACATGATAATCGCTTATATACATTGTTTTGTGTGGGAGGAGATAGGGGATGTACTCCACGGTTTAGGGGAAGATAGGGGATGGACCTCTAAACCGGATTTTGTTTGGGAGGAGATAGGGGATGGACTCCATTAGCACCACTATATGTGTGCTTATTGATATTAGAAGTGTTTTTGTTTGATATTGATACAACACCAAAATGTGTATCATTTGTGAAGTATGGAAGTGTTTTTATCTGAGATTGATACAGTACTAAAATGTGTATCTATTATGAGGTATGAAATGTTTAAAAAGAGTTATTATCTCGCTTATCGCTTGGCGTATCCTTAGCTTACTGTGCATATAGCCGGTAGAGCAGAGTTTTAATTGTTATCGTCAGTGTATCTAAGTATGTTATGGGTTGCGATGGTTTCAGTTTTGAAAGGCCGAGCTGCCTCATTTGTGGATTATATACATGTTGATGATTTGTTATTTCCCTTTTATTTAAGACGTGCATGTCTTGATATGAATGTATTGGGAACAAACCACAATGCCATTTTGAGATTTTGGAAAGTGTGAAGGAAAATGGGGTATTTGTGAACATGTTTTCAAAGAAGGTCATTTTGTTGTAAGTACGGAAAATGGGGGAAGAGTAATGGGCTTGGTGAAATTGTTTTTTTTCTAAAACTGTTATAGTCATGAAAGTTTGGAAAATGGGTAATAAAAAGGAAAAAAAGGTGAACCGCTTATAGCGTCGAATGAAATGGCTGTTTTCGAAAAGTTCATACTTATGTATATTTTGTATAAACTGCCACATTACTATTCTAGTATGAGAATGAACATTCATGATCATAGCTATCTGTAAGTTGTTATTGTTGGAGATCATGTTGAGATCCCTACTGGACTATATGTTTATCCCACGTTGTTGAATCTTTTTCAAGTGATAGCCAGGATGTTCTACAAGGTTGGATCTTCTTATTTGTTGGCCACGGGGCCTCTTTTGTGTTGGCGGAATGCCATTTATGTAAAAAGGGTTATACCCTTCTTCTTGACTTTTAATGATGTAAGCCCAAGGGCAATTTATTTAGTGTACTCATGTTGTATTTACTTGCATACGAATGAGAGCAATGTTATTCACTTCTACAAGTTGAATATACGAGTTTATTTCCGCATGTTATCTCTGAAATGGAATTAAGTAAATGAAATTGGTAATACTTTGAGTAATAAAAAGTGGGGCGTGACACCAGGTGATGTAGACACAAAACAATACACCACATCCCACTCTCCAAATATAAGAGGGCATTTTACAGGCTCATCAACACAAAATCTTCCCAATTCTTGGGCCATTTCAGCTACCTTGTTGTGTTCATCCCTTGTCAGCAAAACTCCTCTATCTATTTGTGTAACTATGGAAAGAATGGAGTTGACTAGCTCATCGGGCTTGGTGCGTAGCTCTTCCTTGGGCTTAGATGATATCAATGCAGAAATTTTGGTGACTTTGTGGGACCCCCAACCATGACCACTAGGACGCATCGCCGCAATTCTGCTGAGATTTAGGAGTTGTTTGGATATTTCAGGTCCAACTAGGCCTCTCCAAGTTGTGGATGAGGAAAAGAAAAAAGCTGAAGATGAAGATGAAGATGAAAGAGCAGGAGCCATTGCCATATTTACACCACCTTTTCTCTACAATCTCTTTTTTTTTTTGTTTTTTAAATATTTTCCCAGCGAAAGTGAGCAAGTCCCAGCTGGAATCTAACCACTCTCCCAATGTGATATATTATAAAAACGCTTCCCACTCAAATTTTCTTAGCCTCCCTCTCAAATAATTTTCCACCACCCCAAAACATTATCCTCATGCTGACCATACATGCCAAACAATCACCACCACATTTTTTTTTATTTTATTATTTTTTTTGGGTCTTTACATTATATTTTGTGGTAAAAATTATATCATTTTATAATTTATATTATAAAATTTAAAGATACTATTATTAAAAATTGTATTATATTTTTTTCTAAAAAAACTAACCCTTGGGAAGGCAACCCACGTAGGGCAGCCTCCCTTTTGTCCTCCTTTTCCTTTTTTTTTTTTTTGGCTTGCATTTGCAGAGGCACCTCTCTCTCTCTCTCTCTCTCTCTCTCAATGTCTCTCTTTCTCCATCTCTGATCGTTTCTCTCTCTTTTTCTTCCTCCATTGTTGCTCAATCTAGCTTAAAATGGGAGTCTTTAGAGTAAGATTTTGCAAAAGTGTTATAAATGAAAGTCGGAGAGCTCGTCGCGATCTTCGCAAGTTTTAAGGATATTGATATTTGAAACTTGATTTAGGAAAATCATCTTATGTTGATAATTTTGTTAAAAAAACTAAAATAAAATTTATAGTTGTATGGGTTGTATCTACTTCATATTATGGTTAGATAATTTATTTTGAGAAAATAATGTTGAAATATTTATCTCATCTTTGAGTTTTGGAATTTAAAAATAAATTGGTATTGAGGAATATTGTGTAAATTATTGAGTTGGGATTATAGAGTTGTTTTGGGATTAAAAACTCTAAAAGTGTTATAGTCATGATATTTTATGCAAAATAATATGTTGATGATTAGGTTGTGTTCATTTTTGTGAAAATGAAAATGTGAAATGTGGACTTTTGAACTCACAACCTTGAAAATGTTACTTTTTGACATATTTTATAATTTTTGAGGTAAATATCATGTTGATTAGGTAATTTTAGAAAAAATTGTGAAATTGTTATTTGTAAAGATTTAGGAAAAATTGGCTATGCATGAATGTGGGTGTATTTGAGAGATGAGACATGTGAGGTTAAGTTGGACGTTATTAATTTGGAAGATGGTGAAAATAATGGACTTACTAATTTGATGAATTAAATTAGTTTGGTTAATATTTTAAATCTTTCGTAATTAAAGAGGTGTTGTTGGGTTTAATTCATAACTTTAATATTATGAGATTAAAAGTGACGAAATTGGCCAAGTATGAGATTTGGAGAAATAAACGAGATTAAGTTGATGTGGTATGGTATTGGGTTCCTAGTTATACTAGTTGTGTAATGTTATAATAATAATTTCATACTTCAAAATTTTTAGGAGATATTTGAACGGTTTTGGCGGTCTTTGAAAATAAAAGAAAAGAATGTGATTTTAGCTTGTTTGGAGCAAATAGATGAATTGGATTAAAACAAAAATGAGTTATTAAAATTTTTATTTATTTATTTATTTATTTATTTTCCCTTGGTTTAATTTGATGGGTTAATGTTGATAATTGGAAAGTGAGCACTCATGTTATATTTTATAATTATAGTCAAGAGGAGATTTTGATGTAATTAATTAAGTGTTGGAATATTTACTTATGCTTAGTGAGAGTTATGATTAAACTTGAAGATTCCGATATTTCACTTGCATGAGAAAAATGGGAATTTGATTCTATTTAATATTTGATGGGAATAAGTTTTAGAAAGATTGTAATTGCATTTCATTGATAAAGTATGTGAGTTAGAAATTGATGAAAGCTTGAACCCGCTTTGGTGTCATATGTTATTGCTATTGATGAACCTATTGTTTAGAAGTTTTGGTTTTGGTAACCGGCAGAGGATTACCATGTTGGTATTTAAATGAGATTCTTGGAAAGATAAGAAAATGTTTGATATTGGAAGTTTTGTTGTGTATAAAGAATATTGTTAAATTGTCTTGAAAAGCCTAAGTTGGAAGTTGTTGATTTACATGTGGTAAATACATGAACATTGACATTATTATATTATCTCTTGGGATTGTATCATGGTATTACATTGATAGAGATATGGAAATTGATCACAATAGACCATTGTGTGGTAGAATTGAAATTGGTACTATTTTAATACATTGTTACATATTGCATTGCCATTCCATTTCATTATTATCATGGATTTCGAATTGCAATTGGAAACTATTGTTTTGAGAAAGGAATTGTTTTTGTGAAACAAGATCATTTGAATTTGTTTTGGGTAAATATGTCGGTAAATCCTGATAGGGGGTGTAATTTGATGTTGGTTTAAGTTGGCCTGAGTGTCCATGGTGAAAGACCGAAAACACGCACGGATGAGGTACCACTGCCATTCCGATGAGAGATCGGTAAAGTGAGGATTTGGTAGTACTCGATATGCCTACTTGCAGACACCAGCCTAAGGATTACTTGAGTCGTATTTACCACTTTGAAATTTTATTGAAATTGTTGGATTAATGTATTTTCAAATTGCCATTGTGCATAAGATTTTCCAAAAATGCAAAAAAAATATGGCATATGCATTCATCTCATAAGACTGTATAAAATGTATTTGATGCTTTGTTAAATGCCATTATGAATTGTTTAATTATTTAATTCAATTGATAAATGAGTAATTGAATGAACTGAAAATGATGTCATGTTGCATTTGAGGCATACTTATTTATTTAAGTTAATTAGTTGTGGTTAATTAAATAAATTGAGTTTCAGAGATTATGTAATAGAATTATATGGTTTTGACATGATATAATTTTACGTATATGTATGAGTATCTTTGTACATGCATATCTTCTAATGTTATAATATGAGATTGTTTGGTAAGCTAGTTGTTGCTCACCCCTTGCCTGTACATGTGCACAGGGAATACTTTTCAGATTTGAAGATCAAACAATGGGTTTTACCATTTCATAAGCGTAATGTAGTGATGGATTGTACTATTTCATTTGTTTGTTTGGCTGAGTGCTATCTTTTTATAAAGAGTAGTGTCATCTCTTTTATTGTATGCCTCAGAGCATTTCTTTTATTCGTATGTAAATGTCATTGTTGTATCATAAGAAGGAGCTTGTATATTTAATTATTCATCATTTCATCCAAGGATGAATTGTCTATTGTAAATGAACTTAGTTAATGAATTTTGGTAATGTTATCCGAGTAATAAAATACGGAGCGTGACAACAAAGGGCGCAATGACACAAAGAAGGAAGGCCGAGATGAGTATTACAGTGAAAGCAATCTCCAAGTATGGAATGATAGATGCCTGAGAAGGGATAAGAAGATGAAGGACATGGCGAACAAGTTGACAAACCTACAAACAGTGGTCAACTTCATGATGCAAAACAATGTAATGCAACAATCGTTCCCGTTGCAGGACACACCGGCACTAGTAGCCAAAACTGATGCCTAGAAAGGAGGATAGAGGACAGTCCTAATTGTCCAACAGCATGGCAAGGGATAGGAAGACTCACATCGGCCGTCATGGGATGTCGGGCGAATAGAGTTAGTGTAAGGTGAGTCACAGAGGACACCACGAACCAAGGGGACCTATGTCAAGGGATCTCGGAAAATCCAAGGGAAAGACCTCTGTTTTGATGCAGTGGATGAAGGGAAGTCCAAGAGAACGCACAACTACATCGGAAGTAGCACGCCAAAGAGACTGAAGTCTATTGATAGCTAAGCTCCTGGTAAAACGAAGGAGGACCTGAAAAATTACCTCCAAAGAAAGAGACTCAAAGTTGAGATCACATCTAACGTCCAGTCGAAGACACCATTCTCGATGGAGTTGGATACATTTGAGGTGCCAAAGAGATTCAACATGCCAAGGTTTCAAATCTACGACGGTAAGTCTGATCCAAACTTTCATGTTAGTTTGTATTTGAATTCAATGGCTCTGTGGAGCGAGAACAAGCAACTGTTGTGCAAGATACTCCCATCGTCGTTCAGGAAGATAACATTGGATTAGTTCTATAAGTTGCTAAAAGAAAGTGTAAAGAGTTAGAAAGGCTTGGCTAAGATGTTTGTGGCCAGGTTTGTTACAAACAAGTTGCAGCCACTAAGGGTAGACTCCTTATTAGCTTTAAAGATTAGCAACGGCGAAGGGTTCAGGGCTTACGCCAAGAGATACTATGAGGTTTACAACCGGATCCCAACTTGTAACTAGGCGTTGGCGGTCATTTCTTTCAAGAACGACCTGGATGATGATTGCCCGCTTCGACAATCACTTGCAAAAACCTTACCGAAGAGCATAAAAGAGTTCATGGCACGGGTTGAGAAATATGTCAAAGCGGAGGAAGACATAAAAGAAAAGAAGACACCAAAACCAGAAATGAGAAATGGCTCGCCAAAGCGAGGTCGAGGTAATACGGGCGTTGACAGGTCACAAACAAGAGTGAGGGCTATGCTGACATTCAACAGGATATTCTGGATTCCAATCTATATGGTTCTGGAGAGGATCAGAAACCAACCATACTATAGAGCGTTGAAGAAGGTCCCTGATGAGTTCATGGGCAGGAGCACTAGGAAGCATTGTGCTTACCATAACAAGGATGGGCACATGACTCAGGGATGCAGGGCTCTAAAGTCACACCTAGAGGATCTAGTCAGATAGGGACACCTGAGAGACGTAGTCGATGAGGAGAAGACAAGGGAAGAGCATGCGAGGCTGCTCCAGGAATCAGCAGCACCACCTCCACCACTACTAACACCACCACCACCACCACCACTACAGTAGGCAGAAGGACCTCAGGTAATCAATGTGATTCACTCTAAGGTCAATGAGAATGAAGTTTGAGGGGAGACCCAGAGAGTAAGGCATCTGTAGCATGTATATCAGGTCCAACAGAAGAAGTCTAGAACAAATGAATATCAGGGACCGATGATTTCTTTTACTGAGACAGACTTGGATATGGTGCAACATCTGCATAATGATGCCCTGGTAGTAACTTTGAAGATTGGAGATTGCCATGTGAGGCGCATACTGATTGATCAGGGCAGCTCTTGTGACATCATGTATGTCAGATATTACAAGGAGCTTGGCCTCTACCAGGATGATTTAGAGCAATCTGACAACCCTATGATCAGATTCAATAGGACACCAACATGGCCTCTTGGAGCCACGAATCTAGACGTGCAGGCAGGGAGTAAGAAGGTAATAATGGAGTTTACTGTGATAGATACTCCCTTCACATACAATATCATTTTGGAATGACCTTGGTTGCATGTAATGAGGGCTATTCCCTCAACGCTGCACCAATTGTTGCGATTCCCAATAGAATAGGGGATTGAAGAGGTACGAGGAGACCAAATACAAGTGAAAAATTGTTCCATGGCCGCAATGAAGTACACCTGTAATGTAAGGGAAGCAGAAAGTACGGAGATTGAGAGAGAAAACCACGAGGTCTTGGATGTCGGCAAAAAGCCTATCGACAAGAGCGAAGAACCTTTGAAAAAGGTTTTGGTGCAAGAAGGTAATGATGAACGATTCTTCTTTCTCGGCTCTGGCTAAGTCGAGGAAGAAGAAAGAGAACTGGAGGCTTTCTTATAGGAAAACATAGAGGTGTTTTCTTGGACACCGTATGAGATGCCGGGGATCAGCCTCGAGGTCACCTGTCATAGACTTAATGTGGACAAGTCGACTAAACTAGTCATCTAGAGAGCAAGGAAGCTGACATTGATACATGTGCAAGCAGTTGAGGAAGAAGTAGTACTAGAGGCACAAGCCATCAAAGAAATAAATTATCTTACTTGGTTGTCCAATACAGTGGTGGTAAAGAAGAAAAATAGAAAGTGGAGGGTCTGCGTGGACTTCACAAGCTTGAACAAGGCTTGCCCCAAGGATAGTTTCCCACTGCCCAAGATTGATCAGCTGGTAGATACCACATCGGGCCATGAGAGGATGAGTTTTCTGGAAGCATACAAAGGTTATCACTAGGTAACAATGTGTCCAATACAGTGGTGGTAAAGAAGAAAAATGGAAAGTGAAGGGTCTGCGTGGACTTCACAAGCTTGAATAAGGCTTGCCCCAAGGATAGTTTCCCACTGTCCAAGATTGATCAGCTGGTAGATGCCACATCGGGCATGAGAGGATGAGTTTTCTGGACGCATACAAAGGTTATCACTAGATAACAATGTATGCACCAGATGAAGAAAAGACAGCATTCATCACTTCTAAATGACTTTATTGCTACAGAGTAATGCCTTTTGGGTTGAAGTTTGCAGGAGCTACATACCAAAGACTAGTCACCAAGATGTTGAAACATTAGATTGGGAGGACAGTAGAGGTCTGCATAGACGATGTGGTTATTAAAACCAAGGAACCTGGGAACCTTTTGGCCGACCTAAAGAAGGTCTTTGACATATTGAAAACATATCGGCTTCGACTTAATGCCTCGACGTGCTCATTTGGAGTTGGATCCCGGTAAGTTCCTGGGGTAGTTGGTTACCAAGAGGGGTATTGAAGCGAGCCCAAATCAGATCAAGGCCATCCTTGACGTGAAGAGCTCGATCACAGACAAACAAATCTAGATTTTGATTAGAAGGGTAGCAGCCCTGAACAGGTTCATTAGTTAAAGTTCAGATAAATGCAAATAGTTTTTTGGCTTATTGAAGAAAGCCACAAACTTTTTGTGGACAGAAGAATGTGAAGTCGCCATGGCCAACTTGAAGAAATACCTAACAACTCCACCAGTGTTGTCAAACTCAGTACCAGGAGAAGAATTGATCTTGTACCTGGCAGTTTCAGACCACACCGTGAGTGCAGTGGTCATCCGAGAAGAAGAATGTGAGCAGAAAGCAGCGTATTATGTAAGCAAGACCCAGGCAAGTACAAAAACCCTGGTATCTGCCTTTGGAGAAGTTAACATTAGCTCTGGTAATGGCCTCGAAAAAATTGAATCACTACTTTCAAGCCCACAAGATTGTGGTGCTAACCGAGCATTTGCTGAAGTCCATGTTGCAGCATGGAGACCTGACAGGCAAAGTAGCTTGATGGGTAATAGTTCTAGGTCAGTATTATTTACAATTCAGGCTGAGAACAGTAATCAAGGGCCAAGTTTTGGCTGACTTTATGGCAGAATTCTCTCTTGCACGATCCCAAGGTAGACATCGGCGAGCCGAGGTGTAGGATGTCCAAGAGAGGAAGAGGAAAACCAACTAGGGCCACAAAACCCCAAGCTAGTAGAGTAAAACAAGGGAGAAGAAAGGCTAAAACCATGCGATATTTACATCGGTGATTCCTTCTACCTCTTTGTCGATGACAGCTCAAACCGACAAGGAGCGGTGGTAGGAGTGGTTTTGGTATCCCCATATGGGCGAATGATAGAACAGTCTATCCGTTAAGTTTCAAGGCCTCAAATAACAAAGCAGAGTACGAGGCTCGGATTGTTGGACTGAAACTTGCAGTAGCTATGGAAGCCGACGAGATGGTAGTCTTCTGTGACTCCTAGCTCATTGTAAATCAAGCAACGAGCGAGTACGTAGCCTGGGATGAGAGGATGATAGCCTATGTCAAGGAGGTCGTCAAGTTGTTGACACATTTCCAAAGCTGCCGGCTACAACAGGTTAGCAGCGATGATAAACCTCGCTAGTGCGATGAAATTAGGTAAGACAAGGACAATAATGGTGGATTATTTGTTAGGCCCAAGTATAGAGCCCCTAATAACAGAGTATGAAGCAATATATGTGGAGGTGGGTCCAAGCTGGATGGACGCCATAGTTGTGTTCCTCAGGGATAGTAGGCTGCCAGAAGACAGAAAGGAAACACATAAGATCAGATTGAAGTCTGCCAGGTTCTGTCTATCAGCAAAAGGCCATTTGCACAAGTAATCCGTCATTAGACCCCTTCTGCGATGTGTGCACCCATCCCAGGTAGAGGACTTTTTGTACCCATAAGGGAGCATGCGGAAGCCATGCTACAGGGCTATATCTCAGGGATACTGGTGGCCCTACATGAAAAAAGATGCTTAAGCTTATGTGAAAAAATGCGAGAAGTGTCAAAATTTTGCACCTTTGATACACCAACCAGCTACAGATCTGAATCCAGTGTCCAGCCCTTGGCCATTTGCCCAGTAGGGCATGGATTTGATTGGGCAACTGGACAGAGGAAATTCCTACTAGTAGCAATTTACTACTTCACGAAGTGGGTAGAGGCTGAACCCCTAGCCAAAATTCGAGATGTGGACGTGAAGAATTTCATCTGGAAAAATATAATTACCAGATTTGGAATCCCAAGAGCCATAGTAGCAGATAATGACACTTAATTCAACAGCAAGTTAATCAAAAATTTTTGTGAGAAATACAAGATCAAGAACTATTATTTTACTCTTAGCTTCCCCTAGAGCAATGGACAAGCAAAGGCATCCAACAAGACCATCTTGGATAGAATCAAAAAAAGGCTAGAAGCTGCTAAGGGCAAGTGGGTGGAGGAATTGCCTAATGTCCTATGGGCATATCGGACTACGCCGAGAAGATTTACTGGAGAATCTCCTTTTTCCATGGCATGTAGTATCGAAGCAGTCATCCCACTAAAGATCGACATCTTGGAATCAGAACCCAAGGAGTGAAGAATGAAACAAATGAGTATAGCCGGCTTTTCGTGCTCCGCAGAAGGGTTTAGTCTCCTCAAATATGATAGCCCTACAGTTTGGACTCCCGTGGTTCTGAATCTGGATCCACAAGTGCAATGTAAAACAGAAAACAAATGAGAGTCCAAATCTGAAAAATTCTAAAAAATTCATTAATCATCAGAGATGCTAGAAATGGACTGTATTGCCAGATTTTAGAGTCGCCATCTAAATATTTTTGAAAAATTTAGGAAACCCGTGCCTCATGCCAAAGGCCACTTATCCGTCATAACCAAATTTGTCTTGGTTTAGGAACTTAGGTATGAGAAAAGAAGGTCATGAATTGAGCACCCTCCTCACCCGATCAAAAATCTGTCTCTACTAATCATGATGTGAATTTTATCAACATTATATGCTCATTTTATGATTATTAATATGCTAACTTACTATATGAGACACACAAGTATAGACTATTTCACTTGCTTTGGAAATGACTTGATTTTATGTGATTTTTGAAAGGGTTTTTGAGTGTACACAACTCAAAAGGAAAGTAATGAGCTCATACCTACATTTAATCAACATCATCCCTAATGCAAGTAAAATAACTTTTATCCACCAGCATTCAAACAGTGTATTTCAAGTAAGCATGTAGCCTCATGGTAAGATGCTAAGCTGTAGACACCCTATTTTGACCATCCTCAAAACTAGGGTGCCTTACGCTAAATACTCAATGATGAAATGTTACGCTATGCAATCATTCAATTTCTTCAGCAAAAGGCTTCGTTTTCAAGCTTTAAAACCTAAACCTTGCACCCATTTTGAACCAAAACCTTATTTTTTCTAGCCTAACCACTCAGAGAAGAGTTGGCCAACAAGTGGCCAATAGGCCATTTTTGATTGGCCGACTGTTCCCCTTCATGGCCGGCTGACCATGTTTAGCGCAGGTAGATATTTTGCAACAGCCAGTTGTCCCTATGTGCATGCCTTGCACCAATTGTCTCTTTACAGATATTTTTGATGTGAGAACCTATTTTTCTATAAATACAAGCCCCCTTTCATGGTTCGGGGTTAGAAAATTTTGGCCAAAAGCAATAACTTGTCCAATACGCTTTTCTTCTCTCTTGCACTATACATACACTATACATACACCTTCTAAGCTTAAACTTGAAACTTTTGCTGAGATTTGTGAAGATAATTTCAAACCATTGAGAGTGCTTAGCTTATGGTTTGTCAACTAAGAAAAGCATCATCTCTTTAAAGGGGTAATTTTTGAGCTTTTGTACCATCTTTTCTCTCTCTTTTTCTTGTGTTTTTATACTAATTTCAGAGCTTTTTTAAGCTTAAAAATGTGATTGAAAAGTCACAAAAAGAGGAGGGATTAGCCACCCTTCCTTAGGCTTTGTTCCATAGCTTGTGACTTTGCCTTTTTCCACTTTGTTTCTTGTGGTTTTAACCACTGTTTTTTTTTTTTTTGAGTTTAGGGGTTGTTTTAAGTGTTTATTTAATTTATGCTTTGAATATTACACTTGTGTTGTTGTAAGTCCTCATGGATTTGGTGTATAGGCCATAGCTTCCAATCCATTTGAGTTGATAGTCTTTTTTTTTTTCATTTTTTATAGCTTTCATGTACATATTCACATCATTGTAACCATCCACTTGTTCATTCATAATCTGCAACCTTCCACATTTCTTTGTTTTTTTGATTAAGAGTTGTATCAAACGATAGATCACCATTCAAGGCATAAGAAAGAGATCCCTCATGCTAAATGGTTTAATCTCTTCGGAGGTTCATTACCAGGGCATTACATCTCTCTTATGCTAAGTATGATCTTTTGTTTGAAACTTCCCTTTATCACCGGTGCATTTACTTCTAAGGGACTAATTTTCTGGTTATACCCTTAGAAATCATAAAGGAAAGAGTCATTATAGCTTATTATCGAGTTTGGATTTGGGGTCATTATTGCTCATTTCGAGTTTGATTCTCAATTCATTATCGTTTGTAAATAAGTTTGATTCTTCCTTTATAATGTTTCCCGTAGAAAAGGGCTTGAAAAGCTTATTTCTTAGGTCAAGTCATGCTTGCTACTCTTTATTGCTCTTGGACTTAGTAGACGTAATCATCACCTATGGACAAAAAAAAAGAAGAAAAGATAAGAAAATAGAAAGGTAAAGTAAAAAGGGCTAATAAAAATTAGAGTAAAAGAGGTAAAAAGATAATAAATTTTGGTTAGGTTCAGTCAGACGTTATACTGAACCTATTGCGTCTTGAATCGTCGCATACTATGTAAGTAATGTTTGATGATTCATGAAGCAAGTCTACCTCCTCCCTTGAAATAACTCCATGATAGGGAGGAGATGTTTATCTTTTGTTCCATTTTATTGAGCTCTTATCCTATCATTTCTAAGATCATTACACAACAAATTTGCGATAATTGATGATTTCAGAATCAAATCTACTCCTTCCTTGATCATCTTCATGATAGGGAAGGGCAGAAAGGATAAACATATCCTGGAAACACTTTGTTTTTGCTTTGTTTCAGCTCTGTTGTAGTAGGGTATTTCCCAGAAATAGTGACTGGCTAGCAACATTTTGTAAGATCGACCACTTCTTAAGGCTAGCCGACCACCTATTTTGTACAGGCAATGGCATTTTTGCAGCAGAACAGAGTAGAATTTGAGGCCAAAATAGAATAATTTTTTGACTGCAAATAGAGCAAATTCTGACAGCAAACAGAGAGGTTTCCGGGAGATATTCTCGGTTGTACACATGCGGTTCTTCGCTTCCCTGTTCGAGTCCATTAGATCAGTCGTTTTAATATTCATATTCGTGTTATAAACTAATTAATTGTTTTGGTTTCATTTGAATTTGTAATAGCTAGTTAATTCATTCAATTGTATTGTAATAATTAGTTTAATTAGGACATTCATTCAGACCCTCTTGTGCAGGGCTAATTTGTAATATTTTGTATGTCTTTCAACTCCCATTTCTTTCTCTATTTTATTTATATGCTTGCGGTAGTAGTATCGCGTTTTAGTTTCATATCGTTGCCATGCGTTATATCCATTTTTGTATGCATTGGGTTCAGTTCATCATTCTAATATTATTATCATTTCCTACTTACTTGAATACGTGCATTACCACATGCTTTGAGTTGATCCATTTGACATGATAAATAAGTCAAACCTAGTAGTTGCATTTTATATATGTTGCATTTAGTCACTTTGCATATTAGGAGCATGCATTTTTTTCTAATTATTTTTTTTTCGTTGGCTTGCCTCGGTTGAGTACTAGGTGAGCATTTTTGCTCCAGCATATTGCATGTTTGTTTGTGTTTCCATATCAAACATATTACCATGAGGCTAAGTGCTTATTTTAAATAACTGTTTGAATGCTTGTGAATGAAAGTTATTTCGACGACTTTGATAAATGTACATGCAAGCTTGCTTTTTAAGTAACACGTATTCAAAACTATTTTTAAACAAACATAAAATCAAAGCATTCCAAAATGAGTGACATAGTCTATGCTTATGTGCCTCACATAGTAAGTTAGCATTATTAATCAGAACAAGAGCATATAATGTACATAAAAATCATATCATGATTAGCAGAGGCCGATCTTAGATCGGGTGAGTGGGGTGCTCAATTCATGACATTCCCATCTTATACCTAAGTTCCCGAGCCAAGACACTTTGGTTATGACGGACAAGTGGCCTTTAGCATGAGTCACGGGTTTCCTAAATTTTTCAAAAATATTTAGGTGACGATTCTGAAATCTGGCAATGCAGTCCATTTCTGGCATCTCTACATCTCTGATGATAAATGAATTTTCTAAAAATTTGTTAGATTTATACTCTCATTTGTGTTTTTCTATTTCACATTGCCCTTGTGAAACTAGATTCAGAACCACGGGAGTCCGAACTGTAAGGCTATCGTATCCAAGGAGACTAAATCCCTTCGAGGAGAATGAAAAACTAGTTACATAAGCATGGCAACAATCACTTACATTAATATGCTAAAGCCAAAAAATACTCACCTAGTACTCCGAGGTAAACCAAAGAAAAAAGAAAGCAATTAGAAAAATGCATGAACCTAACAATGTACATGTCTAATGCAGCACATATAAAATGTAACTATTAGGTTCAGTTTATTAATGTTGGACCTGTTAATGTTGGAAACTATCATTTTGTCTTTGAGGTAAATCTTTATGATGCCCCATATGAGTCCTTGTATTAAATGTATTCTATTACATGTTATTGTATTGTTTTGGTAAACCCATAAAAGGTCCTACCTTAAATTTGTATATATATATATATATATATTTTGTTGGCTTTTATATTAAACCAATGTTGTTGCATTTGCTTGGTGGACTACGTGCAGGCAGACCCTCCGGACCCATCAAAAATCCATGAAGAGGATATTATTGGCGTCATAGTATTGCTATTGATATGTTCTTATATGGGCCAGGAATTTGTTCAAGTAGGATACTATGTGAACAATGATTATAATGATGAACAATAGGGGAAGAGCTTCCCCAAAAGGTGTTGGTGGATAGGGTTCAAACGAATATTTTGGCTGACAAACCTAGAGTTACAAAGTTCCCCATTAATTTTCAACCTGAGAACAACGAGCATGGTGTACAGCCCCCTCCTTCACTTGACCATGCTACTAGAATGAATGAGAACGGTGAAGAGCCATCTACCTTATCCAATCATCCTTCCGATGTGCAGTATCTGTAAATCTCAAGGTTAAAGTCATTGCACAAACACCTAAATAACATCTTTTAATGAAATTTTGGCATGGTGATGTTTTGGGCGAATCTTTTGGATGGGTTTTAGAAATCATCAACGAAAATGTTGTGGTTAATATCAATTATGAGGTGTTCATTGTGTTGTACCATGTACTTGAGTCACCAAGATGTCCTGCTACACATGTTCGTGTGCCTCAATCCTCTAATTTTATTTAGAGGGCTTTGACTGGTTTCAATTCTATAACTTACATTTGGTTATTAGATTGTTGAGGACAAAATATGATTTCTAAGACCCAGCAGAGACGCTGGGGAGCCTTCGTCGAGGCTATTTCTGCCTCTCCTATGCTGTCATTTCAATGAGTTCCAAAAACACTTCTATAGTGTAGATTTAATTTTTTTTATGCGTAGGAAGAAGGGTTTGAGAGTTTTCTCCTATGTATTTTTTATAGATTTTTTAATTTTCAACATCTACATTAGTCTTCTTTTTGCTTACTCATCCATTACTATTGCGGACATTTTTCTTTTTCAACTTTGGCTTCTGCCGATGATTGAAGTTCAAGAAGGCTGCAGTGGCAACGATGTAGTTGGGTAGAGGCGGTAGGGACAATCGCTATGACTTCGGTGGGTTTGGGTTTTATTTTGGTTCAAATTTTGTTTTTCTAAATCACATATGTGAGAAAATTGGTGATTTTTCTAGAATCATAACTAATTTTTTGACGCCTTCTGTTGTTTGTAGTTTGTGTAGAATTTTTTGTTTGGCCTTTTGCAATCTTATTTTTATTTATTTATTTATTTTTTTCCTTCTTGTTTTGTATGATGTTTACTTTTGTTTTAATATAAATGTGTTATAATTTTTCTTTTTCTTTTTTTTTATATAAAAAAATTGTGATTTCTCTAATAGCCTTCAGTGTTGCTATTATTTAACTCTTTTCTTTTTCCAATGTGAATTATATTTTAGATCCCTTTCATTGACATGATTTTGTTTGATTTGAAAGAAATAAATGATAAAAAGTAAGTTGAAGTTTATTTATTTATTTTTGGGTATGAATTTGATTAGGATGAAATTTGAAAGAATTAAAAATTCTAATTATAATGAACTATTTTTATAACAAATTTAAATTGTATTTTGTTTTTATGTATTTTTTTTATTTATAAGAAACCAGAAGCTTAGTTGTCATATTAACATGAATTGTACAAGAACATTAATTTTCTTGCAACTTGTATTATTTTCATGTTAAATACAATTAGAAAGTATAATATTTGTAAATTTTTTATAATTTTTTTTTTTACTAAAGATCAAAAATACAAAACAATATGTGTATTTATTAATTTTTTAAAATATTTTTTTTTACAAATGTTTTATTTTTTAAGTACATCTAGGTTAGATGCATTTAAAAAAAAATGTTTAAAATATTAAAAAAATTCACTAAAAATAAAAATAAAATAATTTTCAAAAAATTAAAACCAAATAAGATGATTATTTTTCCATTTCCCTCACTTTTCCCTTATTTTCATTTGGGAAATTATTCAATACTTCCGGAGCACCACGTGGCCATACTCCAAACCAATCACCAATTACTTTGCCCCATGTTGTTCCCCCATCCCCAACATAAATTGTGGGCCCTTACGTCTCTCCACCAATCAAAATCTTATGGAACATCACGTGCCCATATTCCGGAAATACTGAATAATCACCCTTTTCATTTCAACTAAACTTAGGCATGATTTATCTTCACATTGTGCTTGCTATATGAAATAAAAAAATTATACATGGTAACGTTTGAGTAAAAATAAAAACATGTTTAATAATGTTTCAAAGAAAATATGAACTGTTTTTAAAATTTATAGAATTAAAGTAATCAAAAAAATCATTTTTTTTTTTGGAAAAGTAAAAACATAAAATAAGGAAAACATGGTAAGTACACTATACAATGGTATACCTTAGACAATGGTTTCTTTTGGCAAGTTAATTATTTTTGTTAGCTATTTAAGTTTTTAGTTATTTTAGTAGGTTAAAATTTTTGTATTTGAGAAAATGGTTGAATTTTTTTATAATTAGAAATGATATTTGTGAGAGCAAAATAAAATAATTGTAAATTTGATGTGACGTTTTGCATCTTTCCGTGAATTAAAAATTAAAAAAAAAGTCCAAATTAGACTTCCCCATCGTGAAAAAAAAAAGAAAAAAAAAAAGAAAAAAGAAAAAAGAGAGAGAGTCCAAATTAGACTTTCCAAACACCGCCAATATGCTCAGGATGGACACACACAAAGACCTTGAAAATAAGAGGTCAAAGTAAGATTCACTGTAAAATGTACGGTGTTTTATATACTTAGCTTTGGACTTGAAGTAACTTTACCAAATGTCTCAAGCTGTGATTTGGGAGAAGACCAGATCAATTAACTGATCACTGTCCTTTGTTTTTGAAACATGTACACATTCTTTTCTAGATAGTATAAAATGGGCAAATTATCTTAAATTCCGCTCAAATTATCAGGTATTTATATTTTATTCCTTTAATATTTTAAACTTAACAATTACTCCTCTCAAACTATTTAAATTTGAACATTAAATCCCCTCAAATTATCATATTTACACTTTACCCTCTTAATGTTTTAAACTTAACAATTACTCTTCTCAAACTATTTAAATCTTTCTGTTGGTCATTTATTTGATATTTAGATGAAAAATTATCAAATTCTGTGCACATAATGATTATATTAGTTTTATGACCAAATTATTTTATTTTATCTTTTGTAAAAATTTAATGTAATCATTATGTGCATAACACTTGACAATTTTTTATCCAAATATCTAACAAATGATTAATAAAATGATTTAATATTCAAATTCAAATAGTTTGAGGGGAGTAATTGTTAAGTTTAAAACATGAAGGGGGTAAAGCGTAAATATGATAATTTGAGGGGGTTTAATATAATTTGCCCATATAAAATTACTCTTTATTGGTTAATTTGTTTCAAATGCAATGAGTTGTAAATGTGTTCATGTACTAAAAAATGAAATGAGGGTTAATTAAAAGAGTGATCAACATGGAGTATACAACAAATTTCAAATCCTATATTACCACTTATTTCACCAGTAAGAGAATATATATTTTTTTTCATGGAATAGATGGATCATCATATGCTCTTTTTCAGATTCAACTCATTCAATCACAATATGATTTCCAAACTTTCATAATTTTCCAACCTATATTTTCCTATGATTACTTGTTCATTAGTTATTGTTTGGATGCTAGAGCTTCAGGTGCATTACCTATTATGTTCATCAGTCAAAGTCAGTACTCTCTTCATGCAAAAATGCTATGAAGCTACCTTTATTAACTCATAATTTATCTTAAATGTGTTTATGTGGTGGAGATTAAATTGATATAGTGTGCGACTTATGAGTAAAATAAATTTGAATCATTGATTATTTTTTCTGGATAAATTTTGGATTCATAAGACTGGATTTGTAGTGTTGTTGCACTTCATAAAAGGCTCTCTGCACTTGCTTTTCTGTCAAAAGAACCTCCATCACTTTTTTTTTTTTTTTTTTCCTTTTCTCAAGATAGCGGTTAGTATTTTAGTAATTAGATTATAATAAAGGCCAAAGTCTCTCCAGATTCAAACTTAAAATCTCACTCACTTTAGCACTTGCCCAACTTTTATGGCACTTGGAAACAAAATAATCCACTGTGAAATGGCATATGAAAGGAATCATATAGTACATGTATATTGGAATTAAAATTTTTTGTTTCAATTTTTAATATTTATGATTCTGTTTACAAATTATAAAAATAATCGATCATCAATTGGAGTTAGATGAGTACTTCAAACGCTAAACCCAATTCAACGTTTTTAAAAATATTCATACCGAGGTAAATTTGAATCCAAAGTCACTCTCAATTAGACAAGCTCTTTAGAGACTTGGAGAGGCAAAGACAATCGATTAGAGTATTAGGCTACGTTTGTTTGGCGAATTAGGTAGGATGTGATTATTAGTGAGAGAATTAAGTAAAAGTGTATTTTCATGATAGTATGAGAGATGATTAGTGATGAGTTTGTTAAATTATTTTTATATAAAATAAATAAATAAATTATTTTTTATATTAAAAAATTAAAACAAATAGGTACACTTGTTTAAAAAAATAAAATTAAAAAACTAAATTTTTTATATAAAATAGACTCAAAATCCTCACCATTTTCCTAATCCCATCCAAAACTCAGCCAAACTAATCCCCCTACTGAGTATGATTACTAAGCCTCTTGAACTATCAATCTGCCCTTCCATTTCACTACAAAACATGCTATGGGTGGGATCCACAATCTTAGTAGTCCAATTTGACCACTCAAACCGCGAAACAAACATGGCCGTAGTCCCTTTGAGAACTCTCCTATTTATAGAACTAATATTATCATTGTAAATTAGTTGAATACTAGGTTTCCTATATATAAAACTAATATTAGGATTATAAATTAGTCAAATTAACTCGAATAGTAGGTTGTTTGACTTGACACCCCTTTTTACTCTTTTGAAATACCCAAGTAACAATTCTATTGTTGATGACATGGGTAAGCCCATTAAGGATATGGTCCACCACTTGAGACCCAATCCATGACTCCAATACTAAAGCTCAACATTCTGGGAATCCAATGCTACACCAAGCGCCAATGACATCTAAACACTTGGCAAGTGAAGAACCAGCAACATCAACAGACAAAGATCCTGCAAAGTTATTGCACCACACATCAATCATTAATGAGTCCCCTTGCAGCATTTATTACGATAGCCCTTCACGTTGGAACAGGACGGCCTCACCATGAAAAAGGCAAGCTAGAACATAAACTTTCGGCCAACATGACGCCTCGGAATGGACAAGAAAATGATGAGCAAATGATATAAGTAGGCCTCTAAGACGAAGAAAAGGTTAAGTTCTCTATCTCCATCCCATCTCTACCTTCCATCATTCTCTCTCTTCTCTAACTTGATCGTCGGAGGATTCGCTGGGGGACTTCCCGTTCCTCGTTGAACTCTTGTGCAGGTTTCTCAGTAGGATCAAAGATCGGACAACCGTGTGGGAGGCTGGATTAGCTTGACCCGTTACCAAGGAACGAGTAGTATTATCAGTTGGTGTCGTCTGTGGGAATCCTTTTGCTCCGTGTGGCAACTGTGCTCATTATCGCCGGAGACCCATTCCCGATAATCCTACCTACCACTAACCAAGGTGGATGGTCACAACTAGATCCGTGGCTTCTCAACACAACGTTGCCGACCCCCAAGCTGACCCTCCTAACCCAAACAACCCACCGCAGTATTTTACAAAACTCACCAACAGCATTAACCGCTTAGCCGAACAAAACCAAGCCCTAATCAATGCTTTGCTTCAATGAGACCTTCCCATGCCTCCTCCACCACCTCAAGATATCCCATCCAACCGAGAACTAGTCCCCAGCCATCCCATCCAACAATCCTACCCATCCCACTTGGAGGGCTTCTGACCCCTGCCTCCATATATGAACCCGCCACCTCGGGCCCACATCTATCTGTCCAAGCACCCGCCCCCAAGGGAGAGGCCAGTAGTGTCCAGCCTCCCTTGCATTCCGATGGTGACAACGTTCCTCTTTGGGATGCAGAACTCCGAGCCATAAAGCTCCAGCTTCGAGGGGTCATGCAGAACATACAGAACAAACTCTCTACCCCACCCAGCTCACCATTCGTTGCCTCCATCAGGGACAAACCCCTACCTCCTAAGTTCAAAATGCCTTTGATCGACTCTTTCGACGGTACGCCGGATCCAGTCGACCACTTGGAAACTTACAGGACCCTCATGGTCCTCCATGCATTCCCTGATGAAATCATGTGTCGGACTTTCCCCGTAACACTTAAGGGATTGGCCCGACTATGGTTTAGCCAGCTGCCGACAAACTCTGTCTCTACTTTTCAGCACTTAAGTGACTTCTTTCTCAGCCACTTCATTGGGGCCCAGCGTCAGCGGCGTCCGGCAACTTAAATCCTCAACATCCTTCAGATGGAGGGGAAGTCACTTCGCAGCTTCGTCACCCGCTTTAACACCAAAGCCTTGCAAAGTGGCGGAAAATGATGACAAGGTCATTCTCACGGCTTTCATGGCCGGTCTAGCTCATCTGACTTCCTTTTCTCCATCTCCAAAAATCCTCCAACCTCCATGGCAACCCTCCTCTCCAAAGCCCAAAAATACATGAACGCCGAAGACTCCCTAGCCGCCCGGCAAGATTCTACAACTAAAAACCCGACCCTCAGAGAGAAGAGAAAGGACTCTGAAACCAGAACCACCCAGTACACACAGCAAACACCTCAATATACCGACCGACCTGCTCGAGCCGACCGGTCAGCACCTACTCGATTGCCCAGCCAGTTCGAACGGTACACTTCTCTCAATTTCCCCATAGACCAAGTCTTGAACCAGATCCAACAAGATTATCCCCTTAAATGGCCCCAACCATCGCGGTCTCCTTCCACCGGCGAGACCAGTCCAAATACTGTCGTTTCCATCAGGACCATGGCCACAATACCGATGAGTGTGTTAACCTTAAAGACCAGGCCGAGAGCTCGAGCCGACCGGTCAGCACCTACCCAACCGCCCAGCCGGTTCGAACGGTACACTCCCCTCAATTCTCCCATAGACCAAGTCTTGAACCAGATCCAACGGGATTATCCCCTTAAATGGCCCTAATCATCGCGGTCTCCTTCCACCGGCGAGACTAGTCCAAATACTATCGTTTCCATCAGGACCATGGCCATAATACCGATGAGTGTGTTAACATTAAAGACCAGGCTGAGAGCTTGATACGCCAGGGGCACCTCAGTCGGTTTACAGTAGCTCGCCCTCAGCAACGGCCAAGGACCGAATCTACCAGAAACAACCACCGACAGACCCTTCCTCGACAACCCGCACAACCTAACCATGGCAATGATCGACCCCCACCACAGCCCCGGGCACAAGGCAACCCCGCTCCCCCAGTTGGAGAGATCAGAGTCATCGCCGGCGGACTTGCATGTGGAGGACCTTCCCGTTCGGCCCAACGAGTAGAACTCAAAAAAATCAGGCAAGGCTCCGATAAAGAAGTCGCGACGATGGACCGCCCCTGCAAACACCTCAAGCAGTGGATGGAGCCCATCACCTTTACGGAGGCCGATTGCACAGGCATCCGTTATCCCCATGACGACCCCCTCGTCATCTCTGCTCTGCTGTCCAATTACAAAGTTAGACGAGTGCTTGTGGACAATGGCAGCTTTTCAGACATTATCTTCCTAAACGCCTATCGCCAGCTCAAGGTTGGGGAAGAAAGCTTGTCCCCTCTCCAAACACCATTGGTCGGTTTCACTGGGGATAAGATGACCTCCATAGGCTTCATCGACCTCCCCATTACCATCGGAGAGTACCCAAGGCAGACCACTAAGTTGCTCACTTTCCTCGTCGTTGACTGTCCCTCTACTTATAACATCATCCTCGGCCGCACCGCCCTTAACGCCTTTGAAGTTGTCACATCCACATACCATCTGGCCATGAAATTTCCTACTGACCTTGGAGTCGGCACCGTGAGGGGAGACAAGACTGTGGCTAGAGAATGCTACGTCACCTCACTTAAAGAGGTCAAGTTGAAAGAGACTATGATCATTGAAGGACTTGACGTCAAAGACGAGGACGAGTTAGTGATAGGGGAACCAGTAGAGGAACTTGTTGAAGTCCCAATCGACTTCATCAATCCAACAAAAACAGCCAAGATCGGTAGCCAACTATCCCTCTAAGCCAAGGCCGATCTCACAACCTTGCTAACCGAACACAACGATGTGTTTGCTTGGACCCATTCCGACATGCCGGGTATTGACCCCTCCTTCATCACTCATCGTCTCAGCATTGAGCCCCATTTCCGACCCTTCCGCCAGAAGCAGCGTATCTTTCATCCGGAATGCAACGCTCTTATTGCTTCTGAGGTGGATAAGCTACTAGAGGCACAGTTTGTCAAGAACGTGGACTACCCCAGATGGCTGTCAAACGTTGTCTTGGTCCATAAACACAACGGCAAATGGCGACTTTGTGTTGACTACTTCAACCTCAATCAAGCTTGCCCCAAAGACAGTTACCCTCTTCCTTGCATAGATCTGCTTGTCGACGCTACGACCGAACATCAAATGCTCAGCTTCATGGACGCCTTCTCTAGCTACAATCAAATTCTGAAGCACCCGTCTGACCGGGAACATACTTCCTTCATCACCGACCGGGGAACCTACCACTATCGTGTCATGCCATTTGGGTTAAAAAATGCTGAAGCAACCTACCAACGATTAGTCAATGCTGTTTTTCATCACCAGATAGGTCGGAACATGGAAGTGTACGTCGATGACATGCTTGTCAAGAGCAAACTCTCATCTGATCATCTGGCAGACTTGCGGGAGACCTTCGACAGCCAGTGTAAGTATCAAATGAAACTGAATCTGGAGAAATGTGTCTTCGGCGTCGGATCTGGGAATTTCCTGGGTTTCATGGTCAGTCAACGGGGTATTGAGGCCAACCCTGAAAAGATCAAGGCCCTGGTAGAAATGCAGTCACCCAGAACGGTTAAAGAGGTTCAAAGGCTTACTGGCAGAGTCGCCGCCCTCAATCGTTTTATTTCCCGCGCAATAGACAAGTGCCTTCCCTTTTTTAAAGTCCTTCGGCAGGCTTTTGAGTGGACGACCGAATCCGAAGAGGTCTTTCAACAATTGAAGAAGTGCATGGCCAACGCCCCTACTCTCTCAGGTGCTCACGGGTGAGCGCTTTTTTCTCTACTTAGCCATATCGACCACCGCAGTCAGTGCGGCCCTCGTCAGGGAGGACGGCTCAGTCCAGCGTCCGGTTTATTAGATTAGTCGGGCTCTTAGGAGAGCAGAACATAACTACTCAATGCTGGAAAAAATGGCCTTGGCCTTGGCCTTAGTCATAGCCTCAAGATAACTCCGACCTTACTTCCAAGCTCACTCCATAGTGGTCCTCACTGACTAACCTTTGAAGAAGATAATGCAACAGCCAGAGTTATCTGGCAGACTTATGCAATGGTCTGTCGAGCTCAGCCAATTTGAAATCTCCTACCGACCTCGAACAGCAATCAAAAGACAAGCTGTCGCTGATTTTATCTTGGAATTCACCAATCCCACTCCAACCACGAGCCCCCCGCCCAGGCAATTCAACACTGAGGCAGACGATCCCCACTCTTGGACCCTCAATGTCGATGGATCATCCCGCAAAGAAGGCTGTGGAGCTAGTCTCATCCTCACCACCCCCGAGGGTGGTTATTTCAAAAGTGCTCTCCGTTTCTTATTCGACGCCAGCAATAATGAGGCCGAATATGAAGCCTTAATAACAGGTCTTCGCCTAGCCCGCAACATTGGTGTAAGCCATATCCAGGTGTTCAACGATTCTCAACTGATCGTCAGACAAATTACGGGGGAATTCAATGCAAAGAAAGATGCAATGCGAGCTTACAGGGATATTGCACTCTCCCCTGTTCGCATTTTCAACACTTTCCATATCGAACACATCCCTCAGTCAGAAAACTCCAAGGTAGATGAAATGGCTTAGTTAGCTTCGGCCGAACAATCTGACCTCAGCCGTGGCATCCGCCTTGAATACCTGGCTCACCCGGCCATTTCACCAAACCAACAAGAGGTCCACTTCCTCCAAAATGAACCTATCCCATCGGCCGCAGACATCCTTCTATTTTTGACAAGTGGGGAGTTGCCAGATGACAAGCAACAGGCTGCCAAAGTCAGGGCCCGGTCGTCCAATTACATCCTCATCAATGGCTTCCTGTACAAACGTGGATTTTCACGACCATACCTCAGATGCCTCAATCCTGCTCAAGCGACCTATGTGATGAGGGAAGTCCATGAGGGTGTATGTGGTAATCATTCGGGTGCCAGGTCACTAGCCCATAAAATACTTTGCACCGGTTACTTCTGGCCTACTCTCAACCAAGATGCCACTGGATTCATGCTTAAATGTGATAAATGTCAGCGCTTTGCCAACATCCCCTATGCTTCTCCTACAGAACTGATCACACTGTCTAGTCCTTACCCATTCGCCAAATGGGAGATCGACTTAGTTGCCCGTTGCCCACCGGTAGGGGCCAAACCAAGTTTGCTATCGTCGCCATTGATTACTTCACTGAGTGGGTGGAAGCGGAACCCCTCGCCACAATCACCGAACGGAACACAACCAGATTCATCTGGCAGTCGATCGTATGCCGATTTGGAATCCCTCAAGCCATCGTCTCAGACAACGGCAAGCAATTTGACAATGCCAAGTTGACGAAATTCTGTGCAGAGCTTCACATTCAGCCATGTTTCTCTTCTCTCGGTCATCCCCAAGCCAATGGGCAAGTTGAGGTTACCAACTGTTCTCTTTTGAAGATCATCAAAACTAAATTGGAAGCCACTAAGGGACTCTGGGTTGAGAAATTACCAAACGTACTCTGGGCCTACCGCACTACCGCCCGAACCCCCACTGGGGAGACCCCCTTTCGATTAACATACAGCGCTGAGGCGGTCATCTTAGTGGAAGTCAGCCTGTCAACCCCAAGAGTTTTACACCCGAATCCAGAACTAACGGATGAATTGCGACGGGCTGACTTAGATCTGATCGAAGAGCTCCGTGAAACCACTGCTGTCAGATGGGCCTCATATCAACAAAAAATAAGAACACATTACAACCGTAGAGTCTGACCGAGGGAGTTCGCAGTGGGGGACCTAGTTTTACGCGAGACAACTCTTGCCACCAAAAATCTTGCCGAGGGCAAGCTGGTAGCCAAGTGGGAAGCACCTTATGTTGTTAAGTTCAGACCTCGCCCAGGCACTTACCGACTCTAGGATATGAAAGGCCGAGACCTCCCCCACTCGTGGAACGCCGAACACTTGAAGTGTTATTTCCAGTGAAGTGCCATGCCCTATTTTTGTATCGATCAATTGCTGTATTTTCTTTTGACAATTTATACACTTGATTGCTTCTGTCCTTTTCGTACATGGTGTAAACTAGTGATCAATTGGCTATGCCTTAAATGACAATGATTTTACATCTCTGTTTTCTGCGTTGTGTTTCAAAAATGACCTTTTAGACTAAGTTGACTAAAGCCTCAGCCAGACTGAGCACGAAGAGCTCAGCCAGACTGAGTTGACTAAAGCCTCAACCAGACTGAGCATGAAGAACTCAACCAGACTGAGTTGACTAAAGCCTCAACCAGACTGAGCACAAAGAGCTTAGCTAGACTGAGTTGACTAAAGCCTTAGCCAGACTGAGCACGAAGAACTCAGCCAGACTGAGTGGACTAAAGTCTCAGCCAGACTGAGCACGAAGAGCTCAACCGGACTGAATTGACTAAAGCCTTAGCCAGACTGAGCATGAAAAGCTCAGCCAGACTGAGTCACCTAAAGCCTCAGCCAGACTGAGCACGAAGAGCTCAGCCAGACTGAGTTAATTAAACTTTTAGCCAGACTGAGCACGAGAAGCTCGGCCAGACTGAGTCAACTAAAACCTCAACCAGGCTGAGCATGCACGGCTCAACCATACCGGGTTAATTTAAGCCTCAGCCTGGCAGAGCCCTTCAAGTCGTAGTTAGGATCCGAATCAAAACTGGTCTCAGCTGCCGCCATACTTAATTAAAATCCAGGTTCATGCCCATTCATTTTCACTACAAGTCAGCCCATTCATCTTTAAACTTTTTAAACATACACGTCCTCCATTTTTACAATTTTTACATCACAACTGACTTATAAATTACACACTTCACATACAAGTTTCATTTTCTGCTCAACCATTTTCATTATTCCAAGTTTACAACTCAGAGGCTTAAGGACAACAATAATGCAAACGAAAACTCTTTGTTTTATTAACAAACTCACACTTGATTACAAAGACCATTCTTCTACAATTTTTTACAGAAGTTACATATATAAAAAAAAAAAAAAACCACCACAAACAACAACCCAGCTTTTTACACTAAATTACAAAAGTCATTCTTCTTCACTGGAGACCAGATCTCCTTCTTCAATCCCCTCGTCTAGTGGGGTCTGGGCAACGTCATCTTCGCGTATCTTCACACGACTGAAGTCCACGTCTAGGAATAGCTCTTCCGCCTTATTCTTGAAGGTCATTTAGCCGTTGTCCCAGAACTCAGCCATTTCATGCTTGTAGAAGTCCGACCGCTAGAAGCTTTGGATAACTTCCTCTTCACTCTTACTTCCAGCGGCCGCTCCCGACTACCAAACCGCCCCATTCCCCTCTCTCGCTAAGGCTCTTGGCGACTGCGGCATCCATGGCTATCTGGAATTTGGAAGACTCCTTAAATTGCTCTACTGTCGCCTTGCACAGGTCGGGGTACGCCGCTCTCTCAGATGCCAATTTGGCCCTTTCCTCTACCAGAGCCTTCTCCAACTCAGCGATCCGCTGATCTGCTCCTTCATTGTCCTTGATCGGCTAAGCGCGCAGATCCTCATTATTGGACAGAGCCTCTTCCCACCTTTTATTGGCGGTAGTGCAGGCTTGTCGGACCAACTCTAGCTCCTTCTTTTCGCTTGCCAGTTCGAACTCTAGCGATATCACCTTACGACGCTAAGCTTCCAGCTCTGATCTGGTTGAGAGGAGCTCTGCCCCCGCCCGCTCTGCTGAATAGCCCTGCACTACCGCCAACACTTCCATCTTCTTCGTCCTTTGCACACTCTCCAACCCCTTTGCGCATGTACTCCAGGCGGCTTTCTTTCAGCCCGTTGTTTCCTACGTTAGTTTCGGGAGCTGCCCCTTCACCCCTTCCAGCTGAACCTTCAGCGGCTTGACCTCCACCTTCGCCCTCGCTGCTTTATTCAAGAGGGCGGCTGCCAAGGTCGCGGCTTCCATCTGGGCCGAGCACAACCCTCTCAGGAGGTTAGCCTCTCCCAACCGTGCCATCGAGTGCACGACAGTGTCCTCTAGCACTCTAACTAGGCGGTCGGCTGCCACCCTGGCTTTCCCCCATTCGTCCGCTGAGCGACTCGCCAGCGCGCGCGCGTGGTACAACGCGGTCATCAGTGCGGCGCTCGCCCCTAGAGTTCTGGCCCCAGCGACACTCGTCTTTGGGGTGCTGGACCCAGTCTTCCCTTCGCTTGCGCTGGGGGTTACTTTTGGTGCAGGAACCTCCACCACCACCTGGACAGTCCCCAAGTGTTCTTCCAGCACTTGGGCGCTTGGGCCCTTGTCTTCCTTAATGGCTTGGATGGTCTCCTTTTCTGGAGCCTCCCTCACATTCTCCTCCTCCGACTTCTCCTTTTCTGGAGCCCCCGCCGTCTGACTCTCCTTCAATTTCTTCAAAACTGGGGCATCCTTACTCCCCTCAGTGGCTGCTTTCCTTTTCTTTTTCTTCAGCACTACCTCCATCTTTTGTTTGTGCCTCTCCTTCAGCACATCTACGGGTGGTGGCAACGGGTTAAAGGCAGTTAGGTTTTTGTCCCCTAATGGCTTGGGACGTGGTCGGACCCGCTCCTTCATCACCAGTTTTGGGGTAGGCCCCAGCTTGGTCTCCTTATACTTGTGCGCTCTGGCGACCAATCTTCTATCCTCTACCTCCTCCACTTTCTTCCGCGCCTCCAACTCCTCCACTGCAGGATCCTCTTCCATCAGCTGCGGTCCTAACCCTAAGGCATGTAAAGCTGAAGGATGGACCAAGTCGTCCCATCTAACACCCTCATTCTCCTTCCACTCCTTCATTATTTTGACCCTACCTTCTGCCTCCGCCCCCAACTTCGACTCCATCGACTTCGTAGGGACCTTCCATGTCATGCGCACTCCCTCCATCCCATTTGCCGATACGTAGAACCACCTCGGCCTCCACCCTTTCACAGACGAGGAAAGCCCGGCTACTAACCCCTTTCCCGCCACCACCTGCAGGGTCACCCACGTCTCTTGCTGATCGGACGCTTTATAGCAAGAAAAGAACTCCTCCACTGTCATCGCCGCCCTATCTGTCGCCCGCGGCCATGTGATCGCGTAAGCCATTATGATTTTCCATGCGTTCGGCATCAGTTGCCCCGGCGCCGCCTCCAATCGGTTCAGTATATCTACCACTACCTGGGGGATCGGTAACCTTAGGCCTTCTCGCAGTGCTTCCTCGTACAACGAAAATTTGGCTGGCCGCGCATCCGACGCCCTCTCCTTAGAAGTAGGCACCCTCAACTCTATCTCAGCTGGAATTTGGTATTTCCTTCGTACCTCTTCCAGCTCCTCCGCCGTAAATGTGGACTTGTCGGCCTTAGTGTGCCAGTGGTCCTGCTCCACTTGGCTAATTGGCATAGCGGCGACAATCATTGTCGTCGGACGAGCCCGCAGCACCTGCCTCACTCTCCTTTCCTCCCTCTGCTCTGTTTGATACTGTTCCGCCAATTCCACCGCGTCATCGTCTCCCAACGAGTCAAGCCTTGCAGTTGGCACTTCGTCTTGCGCCATCTCTCCTATGTGTCTGCGTATAGATTCCGACGCTAGCACAAGGAAGTTCACAAAGTGTTACAGAGGTGTATCACACGAAACAAATGAATTTACTTCTGGAACGTATTGGTTTTTTGCAAAAAGATAACTAAAGTGAATAACCCCAAACGCCCACGGTTTGCTTATATTCCAAGGGTCAAAATTAAATTTCGCCAGTTTGAAAATTTTCAAAAAATTCCCGCCCCTGCCTTTTCACAACCCTATATTACCCTGTCCCTTCACTCCTTACCAACACGTCACCTCCCCCATTAAAGGCTTATGACACGTGTACGCCCACGATCGCCTACCCCATTCCCTGTCTATTCCAGTTCACATCACCACGTGCCCCGCCGTTCCTCGAGCCCCGTGCACCGCCATTTCGCTCCACTCAGCCACCCTTCGCGGTCGGCCCTCCTAACGGTCAGTCCTTCCCCTCAGCCACCTTTCACAGTCAGCCCTCCCCGCAGTCGGTCCATCCACTCGACCACCCTTCGCGGTCGGCCCTTCTAACGGTCGATCCTTCTCCTCGGCTACCCTTCACAGTCGGCCATCCTCGTGGCTGCTCCATCCACTTGGCCACCCTTCGCGGTCAGCCCTACTAACGGTCGGCCCTTCTCCTTGGCCACCCTTCCCAGTCAGCCCTCCCCGCGGTCGGTCCATCCACTCGACCACCCTTCACGATCGACCGTCCTCATGGTCGATCCCTCCATTCGGCCACCCTCACAACCCTCATTTTCTTCTTTATTCCCTTCGTTGGACTGAAGCTGCACTTGGGAATGGGGGGCTACTGACATGGGTAAGCCCATTAAGGATATGACCCACCACTTGAGGCCCAATCCATGACTCCAATACTAAAGCTCAACATTCTGGGAACCCAACGCTACACCAAGCGCCAGTGACATCTAAACACTTGGCAAGTGAAGAACCAGCCACATCAGCAGACAAAGATCCTACGAAGTTATTGCACCACACATCAGCCATTAATAAGTCCCATTGCAGCATTTATTACGACAACCCTTCACGTCGAAACAGGACAGCCTCACCATGAACAAGGCAAGCTCGAACATAGACTTTCGGCCAACATGATGGCTCGGAGTGGACAAGGAAATGATGAGCAAAGGATATAAGCAGGCCTCTAAGATGAAGAAAATGTTAAGTTCTCTATCTCCATCCCATCTCTACATTCCATCATTCTCTCTCTTCTCTAACTTGATCGTCGGAGGGTTCGCTGGGGGACTCCTCGTTCCTCGTTAAACTCTTGTGGAGGTTTCTCAGTAGGATCAAAGATCGAACAACCATGTAGGAGGCCTGGATCAGCCTGACCCGTTACCAAGGAATGAGTAGTATTATCAGTTGATATAGAGCGATTAGCTATAAAGGGGTGTTTTGTGGTCTAACTGCAGGCTTTTTCAACAAATTGTGCGGCATGTAAATGTTAATCTGGAAGTCTACCTGCAGATCTACCTTATGTTCAAGCAATAACTTTCATGGATTTACGAAATAGGCCTTTCTGTTAATTCTTTTTTGTAATGAATCCACGTGACAATGAATGAAAATGGGAGGTATGTCAAAATTAATAGGAAAACCGAAAAAGAAAAAAATGAAATGTCAAAAATGGAGACACACCCAAATCATCTGTTGACCCTAAAAATGCCCAAACATGAAACATGTACAAGATCGAAAAATTGATTCCAAAAACCACAAATTTGACGAATCATCATAAACGTATGAACAATGGCTTGATCTATTTGCAAACAGGTTCCGTGATTGTATATTGTTGTCTATGTCTTGTTTCCTCCCTTTAAGTCTTTGAATTTGAGATTTAGGACTTGTTGGGCGAGTTTGGAACAGGTTGGTTGTCTTTTGATACAAATGGTTGTTGCCCAGATTTTGGCCTCTTCGCTCGAGCGAGGCTTCTTGCGCTCGAACGAGCCTTGTGAAAATGTTTCTTCGCTCGAGCGAGGCTTCTTGTGCTTGAGCGTGCGTCTGAGTTGGTGGCAGACCTGAAGTTTTGCATTGTACGCTCAAGCGACGCTTTTTGCGCTTGAGCGATGTGACCTTTTTGTGTCTGGTCGCTCGAGCGAGCCTGGTGTACATCAGTTCACAGCAGCGCCGTTTTGCTTCATTTTTTTGATCCCTTTTCACTCAAAAACTCTAAATCAGCTTATTCTCTCTCTAGGGTTCGACTTCTCTCTACAAATACACCTAGATCTAAGGATCTCTTCACCCTAGGGTCTTTGGAAAAGGGTAGAGGGCTACAAGAGCTTCATTTTGATCCAAGAAGAAATTGGTTTCGTCATCTTTGAAGTTCCACCTTGTTGCTTGGGTTTTCTACACTTGAGGTAGGGATTTTCTACACTCTAATGGTTTTTAGCTTAGTTATTTGCTATTGTGTATAGATGATGAGATTCAGTTGTGATTTGGACAAATCTAAGATTTGGGTGTTATATGGAAAAGAGGGGCTTTTGATGAATACGAGGTAAATGAGTATGAGGCTTGAATATAAGATCATGTTGTGCCAAAATAGTTGTTTTTGGTGTTTGGGTTGAGATTTGGTAAAAGGGGGATTTTTTTCCCTAATTTGATTAAATCATTATCTTGCATAAATAATTGGGATTAACATCGAAAATGTGAAATTGGAAGGTTGTGGTTATAAATGGTGATATTGGATATGTATTGTCTCACCTATGAAAGTTTTGAATAAGCTATCTATTTTGATATTGAACATCTCATTTGAAATAATTGCATTGGGCTATTGGTGGAGGGTAGCTATGATTGTTGTAGAAATTACATAAGGATTAGGTGATTTAATGCTAATCATTTGTTGGTGTCATCGAATATGACCATGTTATAAATACATTGTATATGTATGTTTATTGGGAGGAGAAAGAGGATGTACTCCATATGTGATTATGTTATAAATACATTGCATATGTATTTTTGTTTGGGAGGAGAAAGGGGATGGACTCCATTTAAAGCAAGTTGGCCAGAGTGTCCTAGGTGAAAGACCCGAAATTTCATATATAAATGAGTGTCGATTCCTTCGGACGAAATATCCGTAAAATGGCAAGTTTGAAGTGTTTATGTGTGTTTTGCATAGTTGGAAAACCATTGAGTTATAGTCTCATTTTGGTTGTTGAAAGATAATGAATTTAACTTATGAATTGAGTAGCATATATGAACTGGAAATGAATTGAAGAAAAATGGAACGAGATTAGGTCTTAGTGGCATATGAATATGCAGGCCTTGTGGATGTTTTAGTATCAGTATTGTTTATGCACGTAGTATTTATACATTTGCTAAACCTCATATATTGTGTTAGATTATCTCTACTGGGCTGTTGGCTCACCCTATACGGGAATACCATTTTCAGGTGCATGTGAGATGTTTTCTCCAAGGCAATAGTGTGGATGAACTTTCAGGAAGCAAGAGTTTCTTAATTATGTCTTGTTGTGTGTATGTTTGTTATTTGTAAAGCCAAGGGCTTAAGATGTAATGAGTGAGACCCAATTTGTGTAACGAAGCAATGACTTGGGAAGATGTAAGCCTATAAGGCATTTAACTGGTTGTTAAACAGTAAACTCTGATTTATGAAAGTATGTTGTTTCTCATATTTATTCTGCATATAAGTTATCTTTATTGCATTATTTTAGGGGCGTTACAGATGAGGCTTACATGATTATGCAAATCCACTGACGAAGACAAATTGGAAGAGGGGAGTTGGAGGCACCGTGGATCGTCGAAGGTGGAAACGAGTTTGGTGAGGGTGTTCCACAGCAGTGGCACAACGGTGAGGAGACAAGCTGTGAGGGAAGCAGCATGAGATGAGACATGGTGAAACCCTAGCCCAAAATAACCCTAAAGAACATGGATGGTAATTTCGTAATTTCACAATCGGCTTTTAACCACATTCCCAAATGAGTTTCTAGCCAAAGAAGCTAGCTTCTGGCTTTTTCACAAGTAGAAAAAACACAGCTTATAATCGTGTTCCCAAATCACATAAAAAGTTATTAAATAATTGGATTAACAGAAGTCAAAAAGAAGATCCATGGATGAAAACATAATTTTGGTAAACGAGCTCAAAATTGCTTTAATCTCACCCTAGTGTGCAAAACTCACTTATTTGCTATCATCCTAAGTTGTTGTTTGACAAAATTTCATTGTCTAGGCTTCTAAATGTATGTGATTTTTTTCTTTTTTTCTTTTTGTTTTTGCTTTTTTAAAATTTGGGTATAACTTTATTCAAATGTTTACATTTTTTCTGCCATTTGTTTTGGCATGTTTATACTACTTTATATTATCCAACTTTGAATTGAACTTGAATTTTCTATCTTTGATATTTTTTATTTTATTTTATTTTGAAAAAAAGATAGGCACACACCATTTACATTTCCAAACACACCCATAGTGTAAATGGGTGTAATTGTGGCAAAGTTTTTGGGTGTCTTATTAGGAACATGATTGTTTGATTATATGAAGGTTGTAACTTAGCAAGTATCTAAGTCTTAATAATACTTATCTGTTCTTGTGGATTCAAGAATTTCTTTATAGGTTAGAATGATATCTAACTCTTTTGCCAGTAATGACCCACAACTCCGGTGGCCATTGGCACCAACAACCCACCTCGAATCACCAAATCAACCAGCAACACATTTCTCTCTCTCTCTCTCTAAATTGTTCTAGGAAGGGAATATAAGAAAGAGAACTAAGTGCAATAGTAAGACTTGAACTTATCCATTATACTTAGTAAGAGATTAATTACAACAGTGATTATATCAACCTCGACCGACAACATATTTCAATAACTAATTTATCATATGATTCTAATTCGTCCACATTAAAAAAAATTTAATGGAGTGTGCCTTCTTGATGAATTTTGTGGAATTTTTATAACCATTAATTATGAAATAGTTAGAATTTGCTTAGATGACATTTAAGCATCATTTGTACCTTTAGGCCTATTGACAATTTAATAGCTCACATGTAAAGTTGCTTTTCATTTCAATCTCTTGTACTACCACCATGTACCATATGTTATATATGCTCTCTGATTTCAACTTTTCCAGTTTCACAGGATGAATGGGCTATTTGCAGTGAAGATCATGGTACAAGTGATATTTTCTTTCCCCATCCTTGTGAATGTTGTGAATGAACAATAAATATTGGTGTGGTGGTCCTAATTCAGATTAAAGTTAGAACAATAGTTTCATTGAAACTTTCAATTATGCCTCGTTTAGGTACTAAGTATTTTAGTTAAAAGTTAAAAAATCATTATAAGTTGTTACACCACTCTCTTTACTTATCTGCACATTTTTTCGTAAAATGTCAAAAAAATTACCAAAACAATATGTTCTTAAACGAGTCCTTGGTCAGTATTCTTGCACTTTCTCACTAAAAGGGTAAGGTTCCCTTATTGGGTTATGGCCTCCAATATATATAAAAAGAAAAAAAGAAAAACAAATAATTTTCAAATTGGGATAGTTTACTACTTGAATATATATATATATATATATATATTTATCAGCAAAGAAAAGGAACTTTATTGATGAATTAGAAGACAAATACATCAATAAAGAAAAGAGAAGGATGAGTGCAAAAAGCATCATAGCGAACTAAATCAATCCCAACTAGGTTGGCACCGATAAGATCGCCCAATCATATGCTAGTACACTATCAAGAGTTGGTGAGGAACCAACCACAAACACCAAAGGCAACCTCACCCAAGTGGAAGATAACCAAAAATAAACCGAAAAATAAAACCCAAAACTAGCAAATAGAAAGGAAACAAGACAATCAATAAAGAAAAATAGCCGCATCAGCCAACTTGAATGATCATTAGCTAGACAGAACAAACAACAATCCATAGCAGCAGAAATAGGAGTAGCAGCCAACTTAGCATGAACACTGTCCACTCAGAACACCAGCAGACCATAATAGCAGCAGCCATCACAGAGCACAGTAACAGGTAGATCACAGACCAACCCCATCAGTTCATAATGCAAAACAGAGCAATAGACCAGCAACATCAGCATTTCAGCTCCCCTGCTAGTCAACCAGCATACAGCAACAAACCTGCACTCATATGAGTTGCACCACCAACAAATCTTCTAACACCCTTTCCCCTACACCACACAGCAGCATTCAGCAGCAAGCCTCAAAGTGGCAACATACAACTTCAAACAGCAGCATGCCTCCTATACCAGACAACCTCTCACCAGCTTCAAGTTTGCCACAATATCTTGCACTGAGTAATTGATACCCTTAACATTTGACTTCACCCATAAGGCAATTCTTACTTTTAAAAGCTCCACCATCTCTGCAAAATCAGCCTTGCCATTATTAAATAAACAATCATTCCTTAGTTTCCATAAAGACTAGAACATGGCCAAAGGGACAACCTTCCAAATTTCTAGCTCATTCTTTCTAAATTTCATACCAGACCACTATTGCAGCAAAACATTCACAGAACCTGGAGTTGCCCACTTTACCTCCCACCAATTTACTAGGTCAGACCATATTCTCCACACTAATGGACATAACATCACATGATTAATTGTTTCCACCTTTGCCTTGCATAACACACATAGAAAACTATCATTGGCAGACAGAACTCCAATCCTATGCATGAAGTCTTTAGTCTTCAATCTCCCCTTCCAAGCTAACCAACTGATAAACTGAGCCTTTGGAGATGTTGAATTTCTCCACAAGAACTTTGAAATGTTAACCATGGGCCCACCAAGTGACTGCAGCTTTTTCCAAACTGAAGCTACAAAAAAAAAAACACCTAAAGTATTAGCCATCTACAAGCATGAATCCTCAGTTAACTGATTTAGATTTGGTGCCTCTGACAAAAATATATTAAGCCTTCGAACTTCCTCCTCCTCCTCCCAAGCCAGAAGTGGTCTTCTAAATGCTTACTACTTGCATGTTGTTGTCAACTTACGCTAGGTTTGTTTTGCTGGAATAGATTGCATACAACTTTTAGTTCCAAGAATTTTGATTGATTTTTTAAAAGATTTTTATATAAATTTTATACTTTTTAAGTATATCAAGATTAAGTGATTTTAAAAGTTAAACAAAAAAAAATTGATTAAAATATTTTAAAAAATTATTAAAAATACAAAAATGTGAATTAAACTTTTATTTTTTAGATAGGTACAAATTAAAAACTTAAAAAATTACTTTTGAAAACTCGAAACCAAACAATTAATAATTAAGATTATGTGTAAAATTTATGAGATTGCCATTTTAAGGCATTTATTGGTTGACATAATTTATATAATTAAAAATATCTACTTTAAGAATATTTTTAATAAAAAAATAATAAATAGATTTACAAAGAAAATCAATATAATTTATACCATTATGTAATATATGAAAGAATTAAAGATTTATGTCATAAATATTGTAAGAATATTTATAAAATAAAGGGTTAACAAAAGATTTTTTTAAAATTTAAAGGGCCATTCTATTAAATCTCATAATTTATAGGGATACTAACAAAATTTTGAAAAAGTTGGAAGGGCCATGGCCACCCTTACCCTCCCTTCTTTCGTGTTTGAAATTATGTATCTTATTTTACTTTAGACTAAATTCAAATTAGAAAAATATTAGTACAATTTTATCATATTACATGTTTAATTAGAATTACTAGATTTGATTTATATAGTTTAATGGTAATAATAATCAATATGAATGATGTGTTAATATTTTAATTCAAATTTTGCATAATTTCACATCAACCCCACCTCTCCCATCTTTCATCAGACTCAATAGTCTTTTGCATGGAAAATATATAATTTAAGAGAACTATCAACTCGGAGTCTAGGATTCATGATGGACCAAGATGCATAGTGTAATCTATAGCCTTATCTCCAAACAAACACAATGATGGCAAAATCTTTTGATAGAACCACCAGCCACCACTAACCATCTACCAACCCGAGTTCAGATCCTCTCCTTGCAGAGAGTTACGAGCATGCGTCCTTGCAACGGCTGAGATCAGCCGTTGCACATCCAACGGCTGAGATTAAAAAAAAAAAAAAAAAAAATTCAGATTTCTATTCTATTCGTTCCCGCCCGTCGCTATAGTATGAGAATCACTCTCACTCCTCAGTTTCACTCCGCCTTGCACTCCTCCCACTCACTCGTCCCCCTTCACTGAATCTACTCTCACCGGCGACCAGTCCCCCAGACGGCGGCACCGGCGACCCACTTCCAGGAACTGGGTTCTGAGACCATAGAGGAAGCAGGTTAGTATTCGAAACTCTGAACTGAAGATGTTAGGATTGTGTGATTGAGATTGAGAAAATATGTTTTAAATTTGAAAATTAGGGGCTTCGATGTCAGATTCGAACAGAAAAAACTGGTTTGATTTGGCTTTGATTCGAATAGGGATTCGAACAGAAAATAGGGCTTTGATTTGGGATTGAGAAATTAGGGCTTTGATTTCAAATCTCCGAATAGGGCTTTGATTTGGGATTGAGAAATTAGGGCTTTGATTTCAAATCTCCGAATAGGGCTTTGATTTGGGATTGAGAAATTAGGGCTTTGATTTCAAATCTCCGAATAGGGCTTTGATTTGGGATTGAGAAATTAGGGCTTTGATTTCAAATCTCCGAATAGGGCTTTGATTTGGGATTGAGAAATTAGGGCTTTGATTTCAAATCTCCGAATAGGGCTTTGATTTGGGATTGAGAAATTAGGGCTTTGATTTCAAATCTCCGAATAGGGCTTTGATTTGGGATTGAGAAATTAGGGCTTTGATTTCAAATCTCCGAATAGGGCTTTGATTTGGGATTGAGAAATTAGGGCTTTGATTTCAAATCTCCGAATAGGGCTTTGATTTGGGATTGAGAAATTAGGGCTTTGATTTCAAATCTCCGAATAGGGCTTTGATTTGGGATTGAGAAATTAGGGCTTTGATTTCAAATCTCCGAATAGGGCTTTGATTTGGGATTGAGAAATTAGGGCTTTGATTTCAAATCTCCGAATAGGGCTTTGATTTGGGATTGAGAAATTAGGGCTTTGATTTCAAATCTCCGAATAGGGCTTTGATTTGGGATTGAGAAATTAGGGCTTTGATTTCAAATCTCCGAATAGGGCTTTGATTTGGGATTGAGAAATTAGGGCTTTGATTTCAAATCTCCGAATAGGGCTTTGATTTGGGATTGAGAAATTAGGGCTTTGATTTCAAATCTCCGAATAGGGCTTTGATTTGGGATTGAGAAATTAGGGCTTTGATTTCAAATCTCCGAATAGGGCTTTGATTTGGGATTGAGAAATTAGGGCTTTGATTTCAAATCTCCGAATAGGGCTTTGATTTGGGATTGAGAAATTAGGGCTTTGATTTCAAATCTCCGAATAGGGCTTTGATTTGGGATTGAGAAATTAGGGCTTTGATTTCAAATCTCCGAATAGGGCTTTGATTTGGGATTGAGAAATTAGGGCTTTGATTTCAAATCTCCGAATAGGGCTTTGATTTGGGATTGAGAAATTAGGGCTTTGATTTCAAATCTCCGAATAGGGCTTTGATTTGGGATTGAGAAATTAGGGCTTTGATTTCAAATCTCCGAATAGGGCTTTGATTTGGGATTGAGAAATTAGGGCTTTGATTTCAAATCTCCGAATAGGGCTTTGATTTGGGATTGAGAAATTAGGGCTTTGATTTCAAATCTCCGAATAGGGCTTTGATTTGGGATTGAGAAATTAGGGCTTTGATTTCAAATCTCCGAATAGGGCTTTGATTTGGGATTGAGAAATTAGGGCTTTGATTTCAAATCTCCGAATAGGGCTTTGATTTGGGATTGAGAAATTAGGGCTTTGATTTCAAATCTCCGAATAGGGCTTTGATTTGGGATTGAGAAATTAGGGCTTTGATTTCAAATCTCCGAATAGGGCTTTGATTTGGGATTGAGAAATTAGGGCTTTGATTTCAAATCTCCGAATAGGGCTTTGATTTGGGATTGAGAAATTAGGGCTTTGATTTCAAATCTCCGAATAGGGCTTTGATTTGGGATTGAGAAATTAGGGCTTTGATTTCAAATCTCCGAATAGGGCTTTGATTTGGGATTGAGAAATTAGGGCTTTGATTTCAAATCTCCGAATAGGGCTTTGATTTGGGATTGAGAAATTAGGGCTTTGATTTCAAATCTCCGAATAGGGCTTTGATTTGGGATTGAGAAATTAGGGCTTTGATTTCAAATCTCCGAATAGGGCTTTGATTTGGGATTGAGAAATTAGGGCTTTGATTTCAAATCTCCGAATAGGGCTTTGATTTGGGATTGAGAAATTAGGGCTTTGATTTCAAATCTCCGAATAGGGCTTTGATTTGGGATTGAGAAATTAGGGCTTTGATTTCAAATCTCCGAATAGGGCTTTGATTTGGGATTGAGAAATTAGGGCTTTGATTTCAAATCTCCGAATAGGGCTTTGATTTGGGATTGAGAAATTAGGGCTTTGATTTCAAATCTCCGAATAGGGCTTTGATTTGGGATTGAGAAATTAGGGCTTTGATTTCAAATCTCCGAATAGGGCTTTGATTTGGGATTGAGAAATTAGGGCTTTGATTTCAAATCTCCGAATAGGGCTTTGATTTGGGATTGAGAAATTAGGGCTTTGATTTCAAATCTCCGAATAGGGCTTTGATTTGGGATTGAGAAATTAGGGCTTTGATTTCAAATCTCCGAATAGGGCTTTGATTTGGGATTGAGAAATTAGGGCTTTGATTTCAAATCTCCGAATAGGGCTTTGATTTGGGATTGAGAAATTAGGGCTTTGATTTCAAATCTCCGAATAGGGCTTTGATTTGGGATTGAGAAATTAGGGCTTTGATTTCAAATCTCCGAATAGGGCTTTGATTTGGGATTGAGAAATTAGGGCTTTGATTTCAAATCTCCGAATAGGGCTTTGATTTGGGATTGAGAAATTAGGGCTTTGATTTCAAATCTCCGAATAGGGCTTTGATTTGGGATTGAGAAATTAGGGCTTTGATTTCAAATCTCCGAATAGGGCTTTGATTTGGGATTGAGAAATTAGGGCTTTGATTTCAAATCTCCGAATAGGGCTTTGATTTGGGATTGAGAAATTAGGGCTTTGATTTCAAATCTCCGAATAGGGCTTTGATTTGGGATTGAGAAATTAGGGCTTTGATTTCAAATCTCCGAATAGGGCTTTGATTTGGGATTGAGAAATTAGGGCTTTGATTTCAAATCTCCGAATAGGGCTTTGATTTGGGATTGAGAAATTAGGGCTTTGATTTCAAATCTCCGAATAGGGCTTTGATTTGGGATTGAGAAATTAGGGCTTTGATTTCAAATCTCCGAATAGGGCTTTGATTTGGGATTGAGAAATTAGGGCTTTGATTTCAAATCTCCGAATAGGGCTTTGATTTGGGATTGAGAAATTAGGGCTTTGATTTCAAATCTCCGAATAGGGCTTTGATTTGGGATTGAGAAATTAGGGCTTTGATTTCAAATCTCCGAATAGGGCTTTGATTTGGGATTGAGAAATTAGGGCTTTGATTTCAAATCTCCGAATAGGGCTTTGATTTGGGATTGAGAAATTAGGGCTTTGATTTCAAATCTCCGAATAGGGCTTTGATTTGGGATTGAGAAATTAGGGCTTTGATTTCAAATCTCCGAATAGGGCTTTGATTTGGGATTGAGAAATTAGGGCTTTGATTTCAAATCTCCGAATAGGGCTTTGATTTGGGATTGAGAAATTAGGGCTTTGATTTCAAATCTCCGAATAGGGCTTTGATTTGGGATTGAGAAATTAGGGCTTTGATTTCAAATCTCCGAATAGGGCTTTGATTTGGGATTGAGAAATTAGGGCTTTGATTTCAAATCTCCGAATAGGGCTTTGATTTGGGATTGAGAAATTAGGGCTTTGATTTCAAATCTCCGAATAGGGCTTTGATTTGGGATTGAGAAATTAGGGCTTTGATTTCAAATCTCCGAATAGGGCTTTGATTTGGGATTGAGAAATTAGGGCTTTGATTTCAAATCTCCGAATAGGGCTTTGATTTGGGATTGAGAAATTAGGGCTTTGATTTCAAATCTCCGAATAGGGCTTTGATTTGGGATTGAGAAATTAGGGCTTTGATTTCAAATCTCCGAATAGGGCTTTGATTTGGGATTGAGAAATTAGGGCTTTGATTTCAAATCTCCGAATAGGGCTTTGATTTGGGATTGAGAAATTAGGGCTTTGATTTCAAATCTCTGAATAGGGCTTTGATTTGGGATTGAGAAATTAGGGCTTTGATTTCAAATCTCTGAAACATTGACATGAATAATAAAAATCAGAGTTCATTTGGGCTTTGAATTTGCTTTCAGTGTTAATGAGTTTGTTCTGTGTATGAAATGATAGTTGAACTAATTATCTGATTATGGCAATATGATAGTTGAAGTAATTATCTAAGTATGGCACATTTTGGTTTAGCTGAACCATTACTTAAAATCATACATTGTAGCAATATTCAGTTAGATAGGAGGAAAGTAATATTCAGTTACCTATCAAGTGGGTGAAGGAATATATTAAGCAAGTAGATAAAGAATTCCTCTTGGTTTGAAGTAGATAGGAAGCTCAACTTGTTGCATCCCACCCCTAGACTCTCGTGTTCAAGTAATCACAAGTAAATACTCATTTATTCATAGAAATATAGATATTTTGCAAATAGTGAATCACAATTATGAATGAAAGTTATGGGTGCTTAATAGTAAAATAACAGTATGGATGGATGGAATGTGAGAAAGTTATGGGTGCTTAAAGGCCGCCTCAGGGGTCCTCTCT